>JAULBM010019912.1:0-11400 GCA_032357055.1 Geukensia granosissima | reverse complement strand
ATGGTGGCATCGGGAAGAAATGTTTGGTGAAGTTACTCGTATAACTGTTACCCTTAAATTAGATGAAAAAATTATTCCTTTTTTAATCATTAATAATTCCGATTTAATATCATTAATCGGTTTCGGTTTCGAAATCGGTCTCGGTTTCGGTTTCGGCTTATGGTGAAAATGTCTAATAAAGTCACAATGCAGAGGTAATTGCCGCTTGTAGCAAACTGAGAAAAAGTAAAAAACGGCATGCATTTATTTTATTTTGAAGATAATTATTTGGTGTGCAGATCACTTAAAATTTTGATGATATCTTGCAGAAAAAGTAATTTACAAACTGATTACAAGTGTATAATACTATTCAACAATTACTTAAACACCGATTTTGGAACTTAATTATAGCTTTTACAACATGTAGATATACTCTTTCAATATATGAGTTAAATAGTCACATCGAGATATCTTTCATGATTTTTTTTAACTACACATTTACAACGGATAAATGATTTAAATTTTTGGTCCCTATTTTGATAAAGTAGCGCTAGCGAATGTGGCATGCATGAGTAATTGCAGCAAGTTACTTTGCAATATCCTTTTTTGGTAATTTATCCTTTGCCGAAGTAACAGTTGAGCGATACTTAACGCAGACCACTGAGCTTCTAGTTAAAACACTGATTGACAGGTGTGCATCTTCTGTATTTTACAACTGGGCGTTTTATGTATCATTGAGCTTTGTTGGTTTTCGCTGTCATTTGTCCCAGTAATGCAAAAAACTTTTCTGCAAATCTAATAGACAATTATTTATTTGTTTTTGTTTTCTCTAATATTTCTTGTGTATAAAGTTTAATTGGTGTTATTCAATGTTTCAGAAGATTGGATGGAAATCCTATTAATTATATCGAACAAGATGCCTTTGGTGATCTGCCAAATCTACAAACTTTGTACGTAAATATATCTGCAACAAAATATTTATTGTTATAAAATTATTTGAGGAAAATAACACGTGCTATCTTTTTCAATTTAGATATAATTTTTTTTCGCTACAGAAAAAAGTAATGTATTTTTTTTAAATTGGTATACCCACAATAATTTGACAACTCATTTGCTCTTTCAAATATTTTGTTAACCTTGAATATTTGGACATTTTCAAAATGATATATCACATGTACAGCAATTAATTTACATCATTATTTCTAAAATTGTTAATATTATTATATATTTGTCTATATATATGTCTTTATACAAAAAGTACTGCACTGATAACTATAAAACTGGTATAATTTTCATGCAAAAATAAGGGCCATACTCCATCACACATGTATGTGTTATTCACATATATCATTCCTTTGAAATTGTATTTATAATTTATGTATAAAAATATATTTTTATGAAAAGCTTTTGAAGAATGTAATTGTAAACTTATTTATTACTTTCCTATGTAACTGACCTCCCCCTAATAGAAATTGACTTTTAAACTAAATATTTACTTTACATATGATTTTTGAAATGATTCTTTTAACTGAAACACAATGAATAAATATATAAATTAACATAAAAAAATAAATAAACGCACCGTTTCTCATCTTAGCAAGAATATATTCCAATCATATCTAGATCTTTCGACAATCTCAACAAGGTTGGAATGAAACTCCTTTTTAATAAGCTTTCAATCTCTCTTATTAAATGATATGTGTATATGTAATGTTGCATTTTTTCAGGTATATGCCAGACAGTGAACTATTTTGTAACTATAGCGTCGTTCCATTTTGGACCTGGTTAACTGCACCTGCAAGAGAGTTCCTAACAACAACCGCAAAATGCGGTGATGGAACACTTTTCGCTAAAATACCACAACAGGATCTCTGTCATTGCAACTGGGCGTATGTTCAAAAGGATTGCTTTTGAGAAATAACAATTAAATAATATTTAAAATTTATTTTCCAATATTGTCGAACGTAAATAAATATGCAATAAAAGATAAAACGACGTGATGGCTGCATATATTCGTGTCAACAAGCCTATTCCTGACTTATTATAGTCTTTTAATATTTTCAGTAATAATTTAAATTCTGTTGTTCATAATCATTGAAGATGATGTTGTCTAAAAGAGTTAAACATAAAACAAATACACGTAAACGCGTGTGCGCTGGATTAATAAAAAAATAATATTGCTGACTCAGGTCTTGAACAATAGAATTTGAATTCTATCTGTAAGATACAAGTCTATTATTGGAAAAAAGCATTGCATTTAAAGCAGTTTAAGGAAAAATCATTTTAGCGTTGTAAACTGCATGGTTTGTATTCCAGGCAATGTTTCCATGCAATGTTCAAGAAACAAACTTTAATATCTAGAATTAAATACCTATCTGATTGAATTGAATAGTTTACAATAACAAAACCAACTCCAAACAATACATATAAATAATGAAAGGAACCTCAAAAAATAAAACAACTGTCTAACGTGTTCCTTTGTGTGTGACCTTTTCTTTAATTGCGATATGCAAATACACAAAATACAAAAAATAGTTCAATATAAATTTAATAATAGATCATGCTGATTTGTTAAACGGAAGGATTTAATAAACATAAACATAGCCCTTTGCCTTGTTTTGTAGCTTCAATTCCCGTGGTTGTAGCTGACGTACTAGAGGAAGAGAACCTGGAAAAGATAAAGCCAAATACAACACAACGACAAGCTTAACTCCAATATTCAAATGTACATTTGGGGATATTTTACACGACAAATCTCTCGTTGGTGTGTTTTGGTATATTATTGAAAACCTAGCTGCGACAAAAGAAAACGTGTCTTACGAACATTTGAATTCAACATTTTTGCGTGAAAATGATTGGACTGACAAATATACACTAAATATGGAGGTAAGAACATTTTTACAGTATTTTGTGAGATAATATTTATAATCAGAAAACTCTTTAGAAATAGGATGTTGCGTTATATATTTTATACGAAATATATAGGAAATGACCTACGAGAAACAACAAACACCCCCATGGTATTATATGTCGTTGTTTTATCAATCAATAAAGATTAAATGATTGTTGGTACATTTGGTGCAACTCTCTTTAATATGTGGGGTACAACTTATTTTTACAATAATTGTACATGTTATTTGACTATACAACTTGTATTGCATGACCAAACTTTCGTTATATTTTTAGAATTTACTTCATTTTAATGGCACTTAATTAGTGTAATCAATAACTCATTAACATCATTTTAAAAATTGTTTTCATAAGTTACCTGACTAGTCACCTTCATCAGTCAACTTCGTAAACTTGATTTGAACACTCGCTCCTACTTTTTGTGAGATTTGGGTATTTTATTACTTAGCAAGATTAAGTATCTCACTTATGGTGTGCTTAAGTCGTTAAGAGTATTAAGATCATCCTTTGCAAACAGGTTATGTTTCGATATAAAGGTATAATTGCCGATTAGCCAGCCATCAATTTAAGTGCAAGGAAAAATGTTTCAACATTTACAGGTAACTTTATCGGAGCGATCAGTGGACGATGCACAAAGGCAACATCGTAATACATCTGGTAAATAGTCTAAGAAGCCAAGATATCTGTATGTTCAAATAATCTACCAATTAAAGTTTAAAACGCAAGACAAGTAATAAAAAAACAACAGCCACTATGCAAGCTGTTCTTTGTGCTTTGCAAACTACATAAAGATTGCAGTGGAGAAAAGTTCTGTGATAACCTTATCCAAAACCTGGAACGAATAAAAACGATTCGAATGAAAAACATAGAAAATCATGAAATTATATTGTATTTGCTTTAATTGTTGACAAAACAGAATGTAGGGCATGCAATAAGATGTAACAAGTTGTGCGGTCTACGATTGTGTGCCCCTGTTATTGACTTCAGTACATTTTCACTATTTATGTTTTTTAAACTTTTAGATGAAGAAACTATTCCAGAATTACCCATTTGTAAATTGTTCAAACATTTTAAAGGATTAGATTGAAACGTCTTAGAAAAAAGGAAGTTTTAAAACAGTAAGAGAAAACATTTTGTGAAAAAGAATCGTAGAAGAGGTCAAACAAAAACATAATATAAAATGTAAGGCTATGGTGTAAGTATTCATTACACAAAAATCTAATATATACATGTAAATTCCAAGCAAAGGAGCAGACCTCGGATTGCTGTTCTTCATATCATCTTCATCTTAACACGGAGCAAAAAATGGCACTTAGTGTTAGTTTAAGACGCCCCCAGCACCGATTTGAGCGGAATTCTTATTTTGATGTCGACGACACTTCATCTGTGCATTGAAGCGACCAAATGCTGGGTAAGGTAAAATAATGTCAAGGGGCAAAGAAATCTAACAAAATCTGTCATAAACAGCTGTGTGGATTGGTTACCAAGTTTTTGGTCTTTAACTCTTTTCGGATAGTAGTAGTTTATTCACCTCCCCTTATGCATGTTATAGCTGACCAATCAGTTTATTTTATTTTATTTCAATCCATTTATTCGTTAAAGTAGTACATTTTCTCTTTTCTAGGTGAAATGTGCAATAAGAATAAGACTGTCAGAAAATTCCTCGCCTGGACCTTTTGTTTATCTTGCCGGATTGATAGTAAGATTGTTAATTGCAAAGCAAATCTGACTTATGTTTTACATAGAATTTTGATGCATTACTTCATGAAAACAGTTAATTTTTTAAGTGGCCTTATCACTTGCATAACGTTTTCATTTTAAAATATTAAGGTTAGTTAATTGCATTACTGGTATTTTATTAGCATAAAATATGTTAAAATTTGAAATAGAATTATGCTTTTTTCACAAATCAATTAAAATGTTTTCTATGAACATTTCTTTTCTTAATGACATACCAGTCTCAAACATGTATTTGTCATTTGGCAGTTTGATGGAGTTTACGTTAAAACTTGCTAATTTCAAACGAATGCTTACAAAACACATAGGTGATTGAGAGAGAACCGTTCATTACGTAAAAAGAAAAAAGGAATCGAAGTGCTCCCCTCGAACTATTTTACTTTACAATACCAATCATTGAAGTAATAAATATGTACAGCGTTTTTCATATAAGGAAACATATTGCTTATAAACCTTAATAAACTGACAAATTTTATTTAAAATCAATAGTCATTATTCTTTGCAGCCTGACGCATTTAAGTACACAGTAATTGAAGGAGAATCGGTCAAAGTCACTTTCACTCCAACGGTACCTTGGGTTGTATATTATCACATGATGACAACCTACACCAATGCTTTCAAGACTTCTATATATTTCAACCGCATTTCAATGAAAATGCTGGTTCTTGCAAAATGGCGTTTCAAATAAAAATAAATGTACTATTCGAAGCAGAGTTTTGTGGACTTAGGTTAACAACAAAAAATTGGAAAGAAACTAAAGTACTTAAGGTTAATGGAATTAATGACGGCATTTATACCTATAAAGGCCGAACAACTTTCATTCGGCTTGGTACTGCTTCTTCTGCGGAGAGAAAAATCTGGAAAAATGTACAACTTCCTGATATAAAGGTATATAACTATACAAGTAACTGTATTATTGTATTTACCTGCTGTTGCTTAACATCTATTCTATAAAATAACGACAAATTAATAGGAAGACCTCTAAATGTGGAACTTCAATAAGAAAAGTAACATTTTCACTGTAATGAATTGATGATTGTATAGTGGTAGAGCTGACATATCACATATCACCAGATAAAAATGAATGCAAAGTGTTGACTTTCAAAAGGATTTATGTTTTCGATCTTACCAGGTTGGAATTAATAAGCTCACTACTAGCTTGTCTACTATGGAGAAAATGGCAAGGAACAGGAAATCTCAATCAATTGTACTAGATGATAGTGTATAAGTCTAGTGTATAATACCCATGCAATAGATCAAAAATGCAGAGTCCTAAGAGACAAGGCAAATTTGGAACAAACCAAAAGGTTAAACCTAAACAAAGGTTCAGAAGGGTAAATCTATAAAAAGTCGAACAGTCAACGGAACATCATAACTCACCCTGGTTTCTGTAGAGTTCGTGTTATTCCAGCATTAGTTTTAGTTTTAGTTTTAGCTATAATTGTCTTTCGTTTCATTTTGTTGGCCATGATCTTGTCTGTCAGCCGACTTGACGATTTCTGTCTGCCCTTTTGGTATCTTCGAATTCCATTAAAATTTAAAAAGGCAGAAAATGTCTAGTCATTTCTCTTATTTTATTAATGACGTTATAAAATCAAGTATACTTAATATAAAAATGGGAGATGTGTCATGATTGTCTAAGAGACAGTCATCCACCAATTGACGGTCGAATTTAAACTTCTACAGCTCGCATTTCGGCCTTCAATAATGAACAGGAGTCCACAACATAACGGAAGCTGTGAGAGGCCCCCAAAACAAAAAATGTGAAACCATTCATAAAACACGACAATCTACCTAATCCTTTCGAAAATGGATAATTGGACATAATCGTCTACAACACGCTTTCTTTGTAATATTAGATAAAACAGATGTAAGTTGTTACTGTCGCATAAGTTTTGGTAAAAAATTCTGATAATACACAGTGTGTTATTATTAGATATAATATTTTCTTTCTTAAAAATTGATAATTTTCTCATTCTTTTTTTTTAAATAGATTACAATAGTGGATAGAGATACTCTGCTTGTCAACAGACTATGTCAGGTTCACAATGATGCTCATAGAAGAACATTCGAAGGCAGGATTTATGACTACATGGAGGCTGGAGAATTTGTTATGTATAGAAACGCAAAGGGACCTTACATGGTAATTCAAAATTTCATAAATATATTAACATTTTTACTGTTTAAGTATATTTATGCTTTTCCTGTATGACAATTGTGTTGGACAGTATTCATGGTATGTCATACCACTTCTAAATCCAAAATAACGATGTTAAATATATACGGAAAATTAAGATATACTATATATATATTCAAAGGAGTAACCTCTCATCAGTAGCATGGGCGCCGAAATAAAGGAAGAAGTAGAAATCCGACGTCAGGGCCAACTAATAAATGCATTGCTTTTCGAGGACTTTCTGTATTTTCGGTGTTTTAGAATTTGCGCAAATGCAGCAAATTTTTGTAAAACATTGTTTGATAAATTTCATGTCAGACAAGTCTGACAACTGGGCTGGTGAATACCCTCGGGACCAATGTTCCACCAGCACAGGTATCGACCAAATGGTTTTTACTCGCATTGTTTCAGAAATTTCCTTCACTGCGATAAGAACGATTTAAATAGAAAAGAAAATTATATATGTTAAAAGTCAGAAATAGGAAAAACCATTTCTGTATTTTTTTTTATTTCTATCGAATTATTTGGCGATCGTTTCACGAAGCTATCGTAAATTCCACGCTTTTTATTATACATGTATTAATAGGTTCATGTACTGTTACCACTTGCGGGGCTGGATCGGCTGGTCCTACGTGTGTTTGTGGAGTAGCAATAAGAAAGCGATATTCTCTTTTTGTTTTTCGGACATGCCAAACTATTTTAAAGAGTACAATTCATCAAATTTAACAGCCAGTCATTCGAAAGTACAGTTGTAGTGATAACAACATGTTTATAGAAGAGATCAACTACGGTAATTACTGTTTTCATTCGCACTGAGTTTAAGTGAATTTTCTGTTTGTTTCTTCGTCATAATAAACTGTTTCATTTAGCCATTATAAGGACATTCAAGCGGTATTTGTCTATGCAATAACTGGTAGGACTTATAACTTTTGTAAGAAATTTCTATATTATTTATCAAATCACAGTAATGTTTCAAAGTTCAAATAAACACCGACAAGTGAAATGTTTCTACAAAGTCATGCAAATCTTTTACGGGTGTCACTAGTGAGGCAGGAGTTGCTTTCCCTTCCGGAGCACCTAAACTCACCCTGGTTTTTGTAGGGTTCGTGTTACTCCAGATTTAGTTTTCAGTGTAGTGTTGTGTGTTTAATGTTTGTCTTTCGTTTTTTTTTGTTGGCCATGGTCTTGTGTGTCTTCCGACTTCATGATTTCTGTCTGCCTCTTTGGTATCTAAAGATTTGTAATTTACTCTGTTTTACTCTTGGTTGCAGTGCAGTCCCTTTGACATTTCCCCCCATATCTTGTTATTTCATGCTGAATTCTCCTTCGGAAGAGATTTTAAATTAATAATATGCTTCATTAAAATATAAAATAAATTTGTCTCTAGAAACAGTCAAGTATATTCAAATACCAAAAGTCTGAATACATAATTCTTATGAAATGCTGACCAGGTGCTGTTTTATTTGTGCTGATCCGTCATGTATGATGAACGCCAGAAGGAAATTTAGTTCAACATAGGACCGTTTTGGAAATACATAGAGAAACTTTTGTTCTAGAAAAAATCGGAATGAATCGAAATCAAACATGAAATGAACCTGCTTTTGAAGTCCTGCCGAAGAGTGCACCAGTTAATTTTTGCGTCAATCTATTATCAAACATAGTCACTAGAGCAACATTTCACATTTTAAATCTCACCTAGAGAACTACTAAATGGACGAATATAAAACAAATCATTGCATCAATGTTTCTTGCAATGTGCTGAATACATTTGAATATCACCACATTTTTAAAACTTTTTACACCTTGCCTTATGGTATTAATATGTGCCAATTATTGAAGGCTTTACGATTTCCTTGTTTACATACGTTCTGGATAGCTGTCGTATAGAAATTATACCACTCTTTTCTATTACAAAGTTGTTCTTGAGGTGCCAGTTTTGTATAAATCAAAATACAGAAACAAATAGGATAAATGTCTAGGAGCACATAATCCATGTCCAACTGTAAAATTTAAAAGCCGTCACAACTCCTCCAAAAAATAGGAATCCAACTGCTTGTAAATAGCTTTAAATCGCCCCAAAATGAAACCTGTATACGCATAGTTATTAAAATCTTATCTCATTGTTACAAATATAGATAATTGGAACAGGCAGATTGTACATCTATTTGAATACAACATTTTACTTGTATCAACCCTCCTTCAACATCAAGGCTAAAAATCAAAATGAACAAACGCTGCAAATGACTTCATATAAAATTCATACAAAAGTAAATACAATCCAATTACAGCGTGTTCTAACACAATAAGATTAAATAAGAAAAACAAAGTCAACTTGTCTCTCTGATTAACTTGCACAGTTTTTTTACACGAGATGTCAATCATATTTAAATAGTATTTTTAACTTTTAAAGAAGTATTTTTCAGATCAGATTGCCACATGAAACAGAAATTCAGTTTACGAGGTATCAGTATTCTCGTTTTATAAGTGGAATCACTATCAAACCATCTGTTTACGACCTCGATGATTCAGTAGGGCTTTGCGGCGTTCCCAATACAAATAAAGACCAGTCTGATGATTTCACACGCCGACAAAACGGAAGCATAAATAACTTCAAAAGTTTTGGTGATTCTTGGGGGTTGGTTTTTTGATTGCTACGATTAATAGTTAGTGTACACATACTATTATACAAAACATAAATTCTTGATTTTTAATAATTTAATTCCCATGAACCTTTCTGATTGGGGATAAGCTACAGGCAAAATAATCATCGCATATGTATCCAGCGATATTAAAAGTCTGCATATGTTTTATTAAGTGACAGTAAAGATATCAATATTATCAAATTATGCCAAACTTAAAAAGATACAAGAATGACCATTTAACAAAAATGATTGCTGCCATAAAATGCGTTTCACTTTTGGTGTATAAGAAAAATGCTTCTTATTGTTCTTGTTTCTACTGTGACTTTATGTTCTCCAATATTTGTCTCCTTACAAGAAATCAACGTTAATTTGCATCCTTTTCCTTTGATCTCGGATGC
The DNA here is from genome assembly GCA_032357055.1 of Geukensia granosissima. Lineage (NCBI taxonomy): Eukaryota > Metazoa > Mollusca > Bivalvia > Mytilida > Mytilidae > Geukensia > Geukensia granosissima. The sequence goes on along the minus strand of JAULBM010019912.1, from coordinate 1,558 downwards.
ATCATTTCACAGTAAAAATGTGATTACTGTTTAACGATCAGAAAAAGATTGTTGTCATTTATTAAAATTAAATATAGTTCTTTAATGTTGCCGCTGCATCTAAGAATTTCTGTTGAATGGCATAAACGGCGTTTTCTTAAGTCTGTAAACTATACTAGCTCGATACTACTGCTGTTTTATCCAGCTATGAGGGTTTTTACCTGATTGTATGTTTTACTAAAATCCTCATAGTTCGTAAGAAGTAAAATGCCACAATTATCGCAGGAATTCAAGCTAGATTCTCTCATTGTATCGAAAAGACAAAAATTCAACACGTGGTCTTGCTAAAATAGAATTGTTTACTATTCTTTTTTGTTTGACAATTAGTGTGATGAAAAAGTTCATAACAAATACTGCACAATTAATTGAGGTACAATTGTGAATTTGCAAATCTGAACTAAATAGATATTCTTATCATTTTTCATGAAAGCACTCAAATTCATTCTGTTGAAATAAATCTTGAATAAATTGTCCTTGAATATTGTGTTGTTTTTTGCTTCAGTTAAACTTAGAAATAATTTTTTTGTATTACAGAATAACCCAAGACATGACAACGGAGCAGTTATTCCTTGAAATTTCTGTTTTGTATATGGTTGGTGATAGCTTACTTAACGAAAAAACTTCACAAGTAAGGCATTACTGTGCATAAGAGAAAGAAACCGGTCCACCCGAGAATTTAGCTGAGTTTTATACTTTACACTGTAATTTGACCGCGTATTGTCACAGAAATTCGAGGTCATCTATGAACTCATTTAAGCCTTTTACTACTTGTTCAGATACTGGATTTTTCAGACGTCGTCGATCTATAAATTCAGATCAAACTTGTATGCGTCGCAGTGCCAATGATGATTATGATGATGATGATGATGATGCCTTGGAATTTCAGGCGTTGACTTATGATGAAGATGCGCTTAGCAATGCAACAGAGGTTAGTATTATCTGAAGTCTGAACATGTTGAATTTTCAACTAAACTTAATTTTTCTCATAAATGTTACCAAACGAACTAAGTGTTTCCGTGTTTTGTAATGAAGAGGTCCCTAATTACACAAAGAGACAAGGCAGGATTGGGTCTCAATTGGCTAATCGATTTAAATAAAATGTGTCGACTATGTGTAGGCATGTTTATTTCAAAAATTAGGTGTTGTCCTTGTAGTTTATCTTTTGTTCTTGTCCTCGTAATTAAATGTTCTTATTTTTAAGTTGATTTCTTTATTGCAAAATAAATTAATTTGTTTTAATGTGTAGGTTCCGGAGACCTTTCGGAATGGTTGGACGTACGAAAAAGCATATAATGTTTGTGCGGAATTAATTCAGAATGCACTTTCACCAGACCTGTATGAGGATTATGTAGATTTATCAACTGAATACTTTATTAATACATCGATGCTTTCAAAATAAAAATGGCACGAACAGATACACATATCTTGTCATCGGTAGAGACGAATCCTATTTTGTCAAAAACTACTCAAAATCAGACAAAAAATATACAGAAGAAGAAATTGTTCAAATGATTGAGTT
>JAULBM010019901.1:0-11400 GCA_032357055.1 Geukensia granosissima | reverse complement strand
AAAACTATAACTGGACAGTTTCAAAATTAACATCGTAATAGATAACTCAAGCCCCCCTTGGGCTTGAGTAAAAAATTATTTTTGATCGTTTTTATCAAACCTTTTTCAACCTCACAAAATCTCGTTACGAACTATAATTGGATTAAAACCTACCTTCATCCTTTAACCTTTACATAAATAGTATTTTCCGTTGTTTCCCGATCTTTTCCGATTTTATTAATTCAGGTTCTTGTAGAAAATCCGGGTATTTTTAATTATCACGTGGTAAATTATGGTCAGAATATATAAATATTCACATAAGAAGCTAATGGTCAATGAATTTTTCAAAGCATGGGAAAAACTATGAAATACACGACGTTCATTATTGCATCAAACGTTTTTTTCATATAAAATAAACAATGTTGATAAAAAAAAAAAAATAAATCCGTAAGTAAAATTAAAACATTATTGGTTCTAAGTGTAGTTCGTTCGAAATGTTTGAATTTGTGCACTACTTTCTATACTTACTATATAAAAATAGGAGACATGGCATTATTGTCCATCAGACAGTCATTCACCAAATTACTATTTAAACTTCTACAGGTCCCATTACGGCCTTCAATAATGAACCAAAGTCCACACCAAAACGGAAGCTGTAAAAGGTCTCCAAAGTACAAATAAGAACCAAAAAAACACGACAATCGACCTAGTCTATTAAAAAAATGTAAAACAAATAACAATAAATGACCAATTTAGCAACGACAACCACTGGAATACAGTTTCCTGGCTTGGGACAGGAACATGAAGTATGTGGCGGTTTAAACCAGTTTATGAGCGCTCAACCCTCCCCTTACATTAGACAGTGGTGTGACAAAACAGCAGTAAAAAACTATAAAATAATCGTTTGAAATGGAATTAACACTTGAGATTGATACTGAAAAGCAACAAAAAATACAATTACAACTAATACATGATAAAACAAAGGTGTCGACCTCAAAAGTGTACTCGCAGTCGCTGTCTGCTAATTCCAAACCCAAAACCAACCGATCAGAACCAAGTTTTTCTTTACTACGGTACCAATAAAACAGGTCCAATTTGATTTAGTGTTTAAATATCATTAGAAATCAAAGAAAACATACTCTGTTTAACAATATAACTTCCCTAAAGAAATTGCGCTGGTCCATTTCAATATTGATAACTAACAAACTGGTCCGTATCGATGGCAGACAATATTTGCTTGTCCAAAATGAATTCTACTGCAGAAAAATTCCGCCACCTTATCTAGTTTGGATATAGAGTTTTGCCAGAAATCAGAAAAATCTGACAACTGGGCTGGTGAATACTCTCGAGGACCTCTGGCATCGACCCAGTTTAATGATAGATTGATTGATGCCTTACGTCCAACGGGAAAAATTTCAGCCATTTTCAGGGCGGGCGAGAACAATTTAAAAAACAATAAATCAACATGTAATCTGTAAACCGGGCAATCTATGGTAAAGGGTTATCAATCATTTTTACATCCCGATCAACAAACGGACGCCCCTTTAGCAGAATTCTTCGTGCAGGCGAAGAAATTGAACGGACTATTCCTACACCCCGACACAAGTGTACCAATCAAGTAACTAAAAGAGTGTTCAATTTTTAAACATGCATGTAACTTGAATTCTATCATTTTTTAATTTGAACTTTTACTTTTGTTTCTGATTGATTGCATGCATATAGCAGGTAGATATGAAATAAGCTTTCGGAATTTTGATTTTATCCACGAGTTTAACTACTAGACTCTATACTTCTCTCCCATATTATCTAATTAAACAAAACTTCTCATATTTGATTGAATGGTGTTTCGATAAAACAAATAATGAGTGTTTTTATAGGATTCGTTTTAATCCGTTTCGACTATAAAATTTTTAGACAGGTCATATGAATTGCGATGGGCACAAATTGTGCTCCTTGAATAACAAATTTGTTTGTTTACTGTTATGAATCTTAAATTATGACCAAACGTCATAAGTATCCTTCTAGATCTGATTTGATAGATATATCTACCGCTACCTTGATGATATCTTTTCGGTAAGTAATCAGATTTCTACAAATAAACATCCGATATTTATCCAACGGTATTAACCTTGAATATAGCCAATAACAATGGCCTAAAATGTCAATTTCTAGACTTAGATGTGTATCTTTCTCAAGGTAAAATTTTCGCCAAAATTTACGACAGGAGGGACGAAACACATTTCAAATTGTTTATTTCCCTTCCGTGACGGGGGCATTCTTTTTTTATTATTCAAACGGTGTTTATATAACTCAGATTGTTCGTTACGCCCGTGTTTGTAGCGATGATTCAGGTTTTAATGAATGCAATCACTGGCTAACTGACAAATTATTAAGTCAATGATTTCGTTACCACAAATTGATTAAAACATTAAAATATTTACTAATTTTTCATATATACAAAATATTTGGTTTCAAACTATGGATGTTCTTGCAAGCATCTAATGAAAACAGGATATCATCCTCAATTTTACTGAAACGTGGTCGGAAATTTAAACTTAAACCACATGGTCATAATATTCATATAAATCAACTTATTCATAAAGGATATCGTCACAGCAATATTATTAAGTCTTTAAATATGGTTTTTATTGGTACTTCTAATGACTTTCTAGTTAATAGCTTGATACTGTACTAAACAGTTTATATTTGCTGTCACATTATCTACTTCCTGTCTATATAATGTTTTATTCGAATTTACACAATCTCATGGTTTCTTTTACTTCTTATGGTATTTAAACACCAAATCCTATATGACGTGTTTTCATTGACAGCGAAAGTTGGTTTCCTGACCGGTTGGGGTTGTGTTCAGAACTTACAGACAACAACTGCAAGCACTCTTTCGCGGTCGATACATGTTGTATCATGTATTAGGTTCTTTTTATTTGTTGTTGGTTTTTTAAAAATCGATCTCAAGTTTAAAATCCATTTCAACCGATTATTATCGTGAGTTTTGTCACACCACTTTCCCAGGTAAGGGCGAGGGTTCAGTGCTCACAAACTGGTTTAACCCCTCATGCCTGTCCTAAGCCAGGAACCTTTAGTCCAGTGATTGTTGTTGTTTAAATAGTCATTGCTATTCGTTCACTATTTTTACAATAGATTAGGTCGATTGTCGTGTTTTATGAATAGCTTAATATGTTGTATTTTGAGTTTTTCTCAGCTTCAGTTTAGGTATGGACTGCGGTTCATTATTGCAGCAGTAAAACTTGTCATACCCTAAAGCAGAAACACGATGATTTATATTGATCTTTTCTAGTTTTACTTTTCATAAAAAATCAACACCAATGCCAAAGAAACCCAAACAGGCAAATATTCAGTAGAAACAACTGAAACCGAAAAGAAATCATAATAAAACAGGCAACATGTTGATCATCGTTGCTCCATAACAAAAAGTAATGATACATGAAATCTGAAAGATAATTTTACCAATATTTCAAATATAGACATCAAGAACTGTAACAAATCCTTTAATGGTATTTGTTATTGGTTTTCATTATCCATCTCAAGTGTTAAATCCATTTCAACCGATTTTATAGTGTGTTTTTTATTGCTGTTTTGTCACACTACTGTCCCAAGTTAGGAGGAGGGTTGAGCGCTCATCAATCGATTTAACCACACCACATGTTAATGTGCCGAACCCAAGTCAGGAACCTATTATCCAGTGGTTGTCGTTGTTTAATTAGTCATTTATTTTATTTGTGCAAAATTAGTGCAAATCGAAACAAAGTATTCTTATTCGATTTAGCAACACATTAAAATATACGCATAGATTTGTTTCGTTTTGAATTCTTCTGAAAATAAATTTATTAGAATTAATTTGGGTCTAATTATTTTGTTCATTTTTGGTGATGTTGGAAAAAGTTATACCCCACTGAATACACTGCCTACATAGAGAGATTTTCTGGAAGTCAAAATGCTATTTTAGATAGGGGGTTCCTCTTGGGTAACGGCATTTTACTACAAGGCTTTAAAAGTGACTTTTAGACAACGTACAATACCGGTACAATTCGGCTATATATGGTTGCGTTAAAGTTAAACTTTAGGAAAAATGGTTAGACAAATTTGAAAATCAAAAATTTGGTTGAAATGTAAAGGAATTTATTTACACCATAGATAAGGTCGATTGTCGTGTTTTTTGTATAGTTTCACATTTTGTATTTCGGGGCCTTTTACAGCTTCCGTTAGAGTATGGACTCTTGTTCATTGTTGAAGGCCATAATGGGCCCTTCCATTGTTGAAGGCCATAATGGGCCCTTTAGAAGCTTAAAAACTACAGTCATTTGGTGGGTGGCTGTCTCATGGACAATCATGCCACATCAACTATTTGTTTATTACAAAGCATATCTAACAACCCAAATTGAAACCATTGGACTTCAGCGTTGTCAGTTTGGTGAAAACACAAATTACTAATGTTCAATAAATATAATAGAGAATTTTGTATACTATATGTACATTAGGAGTTACCTCTCATCAATAACATTAAAACCAAAACATAGGAAGTCCAAGATCCAAAAGAAGCAATCAAATCCAAAATAATCGAAAGAGGAAGCCAGACCCGACGTCAGGGACAACTACTAAGCGCAATATTTTTAAAGCCTATCCGTATTTTCAGTATTTTAGAATTTTAGCAAATTGCGCAGATCGTGGAGTTTATTTACAAGAATACAAGAAAATATTTTAGAAACAATATTGAAGAATACCACAGTCAAAATAAAAACTAATCTGATATTTTTGGTGAATTTTTGCCAATAGTAAATTCAAACATTGTATGACTTGATGCCATAAAAAGGATATTGAACTCGTAAACCATTTAGACAATTGTCTGCTAAAAATTCTGTATACAAAAGGTTTACTCAATTTCAAAGAAGAGCACCAAACCAAATATGGTACGGATCTTCTTGTCTTGTATTCTTAAATTTAGCATTTCTGATATGAGGGACGATGTTCAATCCAATGTTTGGCTGAATGTGAAACATTTTTCAGTAACGGAACATCTACTGATAACTCACGTATTTTAGGTCTAGACAATTAATCGTGATAGGAAGGCTCGCGGTGGAAAAGATTACTGGTGTGAATATTTATAGTAAAGATAATCTAAAGTATAAGAGGCCATGTGAGCTAGCGACTGTAAATACTGAAACAATGCAGTTTCAAAAAAAAAATAATAATAATAAAAAAAAAAAAAACAAATATAATAAAAAAAAACATTTTCAAGGGTTTTGTTTAACATCGTCTTAATAGTGACATATAGTGTTATCAGCATTGTGATAAACAAATAAGCATTTTCATTTATAGTTGTGGGCATCAAAATACAAAATTACCAATGTTAAATAAATATGGAAGATTAGGTATGCTATATATACATATCAAGAAGTAACCTCTGATCAGTAGCATTAGAACCGAAACATAGGAAGTCAAAGCTTCAAATATAGCAAAAGAAGCACTCAAATCCAAACAAATCGACATGGGAAGCCAAATCCGACGGCGGGGACAACTACTACGTGCAATACATTTTCGAGTAAATTTTAAACCGTTTCTTAAGAACTGCGGTACAATTTTATAAAACCTATGTTCTTGATCATGCTGTCAATGACCTTTACAAGAGAAACTTATACTAGCGTTACACTAATAGATCATTTCTACACGAGTATGTCAGGAAGAAATAAGCTTATCTCAATGTCTTTTCTTAATGCTGGTGATTACTATCCAGTAAGCTATATTGTTCGCTTTGGTAAAAGTCATAATCAAGTACATACTTCTTCACTCAATGAAATATGATATAGAAACATCAAAAACATTGAAACAAGACGATTTTTTTTGAGACACGAGAGATTAATATTTCAATGAAGCTATTAAAATAACTGATCCAGGCATGGTGTTAGATATTTGGTATTATAAGTCCTTTTTTGCTTTGAATAAACCTTCCCATTTTATTTTAAAAAGGAGAAGAAAAAATTACAGCCAAAGTGTACAAAAAGAAATTTCTAAATTACGCCAGCAATGAAATTACTATCATCTTATCAATAATTTTGAAAATATGGAAATTAACTGTCTTCTTTCAACAAAACGACCAACACCAATTATTTTTCTGAATTAAATTAGGTCGGCAATTATGCCGGATTATTTATTAATTATGTTGTATTTATTCTATAAACGAACACGAGGAAACTTCTGAGGATATGGTAGCCATTTGTGAAAAACATTTATGATCATTTTTCAAAATTTGCACGCAATATAATAAAAAACCACAAAACAACGAGCCAACATAACATTTCATGAAATGAGATAGCTGGGCTAATTCAACACTTATTGTTAGCGACATTTTTTCGTACAAATATTAATTTTTCCATAAAAAATAATCAGAGCTTTTGAAATTAGATGTTCACTAGTCAGGTGGTGTAAAGTTATTAGTTCAGGCTAAGTACATATATGTTGATTTTTTAAAATTTCTTACTCAAATTTATTATTTGAGTCTCTGCACTAGAACTTTCCCATCAAAGTAAAAAATGGCAAGAGCTACTCCACTGATAATACCGATATGAACAATTACAGGCTAATTTCGGTTTAATCAGTTCTTTCGAAACATTTTGAAAGAATGATCTATTATCAAGTTTAATAATATCGTACTTAGTCCAACCTTATTCATGTTTATCAATCTGATATCAGATCTAAACATTCATAGCATATATGTTTTATTCGGAGAATATACAACATGTCATTACTCATCTTGTTCAGTATCTAATATTGATATGAAATTAAATGTTGAAGGTCATAATGGGACCTGTAGAAGTAAAAATTCTACTGTCACTTGGTGGGTGCCTGTCTCATGGACAATCATGCCACATCTCCTATTTTTATATATGTTGAAAATTCATGATTGGTGTGAGGTTATCAAAAATTTTAAATGAAAATCAATGTTTCTTCTTCGAAACTTTCAAAAGATTCAAATTCGAAAATTTTATATTATGATATTTTTCAGAAAATGTTGAAATTGAAACTTTGCTTGGATTATATTGAGAACTCCTTGTCACTTGCACAACAAATAAAACATATGCTGTCAAAAAGTTCTTCTAAACTTGGATAATTAAGTAGCAATCTTTATAAAATTCATGCAATATCAATGTTGAGGTTTTATATGGTGTGGAAAAACCCACCAATCTGAAGTTGATTTTCCAGACTTCACACGTCATATGATAACATGATTACAGCAGTTTCTCAGTCAAGGCTTGTTCTTTTGAGAAAATCATACATTTATATCTCTAAGAAATCAATTAAACCAAGGACGATAACTCTTGTAAACGGTCGTTTTCATGTACCTTCTATGTAATTTTTATCTAAAAAGTACACGGCTCAAATAGCAAACAAAGGTTGGTTATGTATACAGGAACAGTCCCTGACTTTAAAACAAGTTTAAGTTTGGTAGGTTTTTGGATGAATCACCTCCTGCATGATTTTTATATGGACTGGTACTTAAGTCTTTTTTTAAAGGTCAAACGGTGAAATAGGTTTACAGCTGAGAGGTAAAAGGGTTGTTAAAGACCCAAAGGCACGATTTGCCGAAGGATTTTTGGCATACCGTTTTATGTCGAAGCTGTTTAATGAAATAAAAACCATACCTAATCCTTTTTTACAAACCGACAAATAACCGAAAATATTCGTATTTTGTTGCATTTGGGGTACCTAACTTCACTACATTTGGACAGGTAAAATACAGCTCCCGAACGTGGGATTTAAAACTGCAAATATGTTTTTTTTCGATCGCGCGACGGCTTATTGGTACTTAAAGTTTAATATTTAAATGTATCAATTTTCATCTGTTGACAAAATATATTTACGTTTTTTTATTGTCCTTTGATGGCCCTGTTAAAAGTTTAGGGACGAATTCAATATAGAGGCAGTAAGTTTAATTCAAGGTAGAATTTACTTGCCAAATGTAACAATATACTGGTAAATGTGAATTATTTAATTGAGAGAAGTATTTAATTCTGAGTAGGTTTTATTTCAAAAAAGATTCTGTTGAATAATAGAATCGTCCACTGGAAATTGTGAGGCTAACATACTATATTTAACAAAAGAAATTTCATGTATAGTCTTGTAAAAGAACATACTGAACCGTTGAAGGATTAAAGATGTATTGTAATGGTTATTATTTGCCACTTTTTGATTATTGTTGAACAATTTTGGGTATAACTACAAATTCGATTATTGAAAAGATATCAAAAATACATAAGCGAGCTTCAAGATTTTATTTGATTGCATACAGCATAAGACAAACATTTAGTCAAACACAGGGGTATATCTAGGAATGCTTTACAACAAAGGACACGTACCAACAAGGACCTTTTTACAACAAAGGACACCAACAAGGACCACCTTACAACAAAGGACACCAACAAGGACCACTTGACAACAAAGGACACAAACAAGGACCACTTTAAAACAAAGAACACCAACAAGGACCACTTTACAACAAAGGACACCAACAAGGACCGCTTTACAACAAAGGACACCAACAAGGACCGCTTTACAACAAAGAACACCAACAATTACCACTTTACAACAAACGAACCAACAAGGACCACTTTACAACAAAGGACACCAACAAGGACCACTTTACAACAAAGGACACCAACAAGGACCACTTTACAACTAAGGACACAAACAAGGACCACTTTAAAACAAAGGACAACAACAAGGACCACTTTACAAGAAAGGACACGAACAAGGACCACCTTACAACAAAGGATACCAACAAGGACCACTTTACAACAAAGGACACCAACAAGGACCACTTTACAGCAAAGGACACAAACAAGGACCACTTTACAACAAAAGACACCAACAAGGACCACTTTACAACAAAGGACACCAACATTGACCACTTTACAACAAAGAACACCAACAAGGGCCACTTTAAAACAAAGGACACCAACAAGGACCACTTTAAAACAAAGGACACAAACAAAGACCACATTACAACAAAGGCCGCCAACAAGGACCACTTTAAAACAAAGGACACCAACAAGGACCACTTTACCAGAAAGGACACCAACAAGGACCACTTTAAAACAAAGGACACCAACAAGGACCACCTTACAACAAAGGACACCAACACCAACAAGGACCACCTTACAGCAAAGGACACCAACAAGGACCACTTTACAATAAAGGACACGGACAAGAACCACTTTACAAAAGGGAACACATACAATGGCCCGTTTAAAACAGAGGACACTAGAAAGACCGCTTAACAACAGAGTATACTTACAAGGACCACGTTACAACAGAAGACACTAACATGGAACAATTTGTTTCAATGCCTCAAATACGATTCTTTAGAAGTTTATACAAGTTTTAGAACGTGGGCTGAGATAATCCCCGTGCATCCCCCATCTCTATGGGAGCGACCTTTTTTGTCGCCTAAAACATCCCATTGATGAAAAATCATGTTAAAATAAAAAATAGGTAAATCATGTATGACAATGTTGTCTAATTTATAACGGTATCACATCTCCGATTTTAACAAAAATTACCAGCATATCCCTAGCATGCAGACGACACAATCATATTGGTTGTTGCGAACGTTCCAGATTGACCAATCTCAAATTGCCGATTTTCAGTTTGCCGACCCAATTTAATATTTAGCAATTTACAATGATTTAGATACCGAAGTTTTTTTAATATAGATATATAGTAAAATTTGACCGTACTTTTAAAACAGTTCGAGATATCGGCGGTGTTCGAGCTACCGAAGTTCGAGCGAACGAAGTTTAACTGTACTTTAATTTGCGTTGCTTTTCTGTACCATGTTGTATTAATTATATTGTACTGTAAATTCGGTTCGAAAATGAGTGTTTGTGATTAGAATCCCCTCTATTATGCGAATTTCCAAAATAACGGCGTTAACATGAAATAAATTTCATGATTCATATAATTCTGAAACAACAACATGCAAGCTTATCAAAGTTTTATCGGTTGAAAAACTTTGAACACTGAAAACAGTCACGAACTGACCAAACAAAATACTAACTTCTTCAAAGTACTCAGAGATAACTCAATTCAAATGAGCAACACAAGAAAATATATAAGTCGCAATTCGGACTTTAAAAATACTAAACTTTGTACTAGTCGGTACTTTGGAAATTCGACAATTTGGGATTCGGCAATCTTGTACTAAATCCTGCATTATAAGCTGAAATCCGGATTACTTAAATAGAAGCTGTGGCATGATTGTCCACAAGACAGCAGTCCACCAAATGACATTCGAATTTAAACTTCTACTTGTCATTGACATTTCATACATTTTATCAATTTTAGAATGAAATGTACCATTTCCCGCAACAGGTTTTTTTTAAATGAAAAAAAATTGAACTTAATCAAGGTTATATTTGATTGTTTTTACAGGATATAATGTGCGGAGTGATTTCTTCATTATTCATCGCACTGACAACACTTCCTCACATGAAAGAGTTTGACATGTTCCAACAATCACATCCGGTGGCACCACTGGTCGTTCTCGGCATTAGTGTAGCTCTTTCTACTGTGTGTTATCCAGGTGGCAAAGACGGGCACACGGCAAAAGCAGATGCCGTACAGATAGTAGCAGTTTCCGCAGGGGTGACACTTGGGACATGGATAAATTATCAGTACGGGTTTACCGTTGACAAAGGTCAAGTCTTCCAGGCACAAATTGTCCTACCAACGGTTACTATGGTAACAGAATCTTTGTTGAGATTTGTTATTGGTATCTTGATGCTTGCTATTATATATACATTTGTCAAATATCCAACAATACGATTTTTCTCTTATATATTTAATCTAGACAGACCGAACAAGAAACACCCGTCTGTTGAGACGGCCTACAAATTTGTCACGTATTATGTGTTAGGATTTTCCATAATATTTCTGGTGCCATACACCCATTTTCTTTTAGGGCTCGGTCGGGCAGGTTATTACAATGAAGTCCAGTAATTACATTCACATATTTAAAAAATCAGTTATAAGGTGCACCAACGAAATTTGCCAAAACAAATAAAAAATAGTGCAATTTTTTGCCGAAAAATATATTATATAGTAATTAATTTCAATTTTGAACAAAAAGCCTTTAACCATAAATGCATGATGAAATTTTGATCATGAAAAATGGCTTAAAAACAGTCTTCGACAATAAGAATAAAATATTGTTTGAGGCTTAATGGCTTTTCCTGTTTATGATAAATTTTTGTTTCGCCTGCGACTTTTTCACTTTCAATCCATTTCTCAATCATGTCAATAACTTTCATACTTTCTGTATAGGAGATACAATGGATAAGTGTGGGTTCGTTGAAAATAATCCACGAGCCCGAAGGGCGAGTGGATTAA
>JAULBM010019890.1:0-11401 GCA_032357055.1 Geukensia granosissima | reverse complement strand
AATTTGTAAAAGTTCAACTTTGACATCATTTTTACAAAAATTGCACAATACGATTTTGTGACGACATATAAAAAACATCACTCCTATCATTTATCTTTCATTTGAGTCAAAAATTAGGACTGTGTCAGATGGGTTGATTATAGTCAAAAACTAAGCTTCTTTTTAAAAATCGGCACTCGCCTACTGTTAAAGTTATCACACCAGAGTTGTTTTTATGTATTACTGTTACTCTTTTACATTAAACAAAATTATCAATTGCTATATGTACATTTCAAGGAGTAACATCTAATCAGTAGCATTGGAATCAAAACGTAGGAAGTCCAAGATCCGAATATAGCAAAAGAAGCATTCAATTCCAAACAAATCGAAATGGAAAGTCAAATCCGACGGCAGGGACAACTACCAAGTGCAATACTTTTCGATGCAATTCCGTATTTTAGTGTTTTAGAAATAAAATAAATGCTACACAGTTCTGTTAAACATTGTTTGAAAAATTTCATGTCAGACGGGTCTGACTACTGGTTTACATTGGGCGATGATTTTTATGTTTTGAATATCATAACATCTTAATATTTTGCCTTTACGGCTTGCCATACGGTGTGAATATTTGTACAGTCTGTATATGACTGTTATGTATACTTATGAATTATCTAGGTTTTTTTTAGAACATGTCTTTTTGCGCGTTGTCAAGAAAACAGAAATGTAAGCAAACATCAGTAAACAGAAATATTGTCTGGTTTAGAATCTTTGAATTATCCTTCCACTTCCTATCCGCTAGTAAAGTTTAAGGATGATTGATATCCCAAAAGTACAAAAGTATTTTAGTTTTTCAAAAGCATAACCAAACGTGATATGTTTAATCACTGTATCAACCCCGTTAGAGGAGGTTAATAGTATTGTCAACATTGTCATCCCGAAAATTTTTTGACTAAATTTTATCGCGGTGCATTTAAATAGACCATTTTGTTTCATTTAACCTATGCTTTGTGTCGTTGGAAATACCTTTTTAATTCATTTAAAACCTGCAGACAGATTTATTAATGTTTGTCTTTCATTTTATTTTGTTGACCATTGTCTTGTTAACGATTTCTGTCTGCCCCTTTGGTCTCTTCGAATTCCAAATGTTAATAATTGAAGTACATGCTTAATTCAGAATAATGCTCATAAGAAAAGACTAGATCGCGTTGAGAGCTTTTTGTACCAGCTGTCAATTTCTCCATAATGTTAAGTCGATATAGTGATTTGTATTCATCCTTTTGGTGAATTCTCTTTATGACAACTGAATCATGGCAACCTTTTTATGGCGCCATCTTGTAAATAACTTTAAAAGCTTTAAAACAATGTCTCAAACTTTTGTGACGTTCAATAACTAATGACAAGGTGGCAGAGGTGACCATAACTGTGTTATTCGTAATAAACTCACTAAGATCGATAAAATCTAGAAAGTAGTGAACTTTTTATTGCTTACTGACAGGATAAAATAGTAGGCACTTAAATTAATGATTTTGCCAAGTGTCTACTTTTCCTTCAGAGGCTATTGAGAAAAGAGCCCCCAATCGGGTGAAGAAGCTTCTCAGGAAAAGCACCGATGGTGATCTTTGCAACGCCAATTGCCTGTTGTTTGAAATTATTGTTCATTTATAAAATTTGACAAAAATATTTTATGAATTAGAATGATATAACACCTTCATTACAGCAATTCTGGAATGCCTTGTGGTCTTACGCCTGACTTCGTACCATACAAAAACGGATTGCGTTTCACTCGCATCGCACGTGATAAGTTTGTCAGTAACCTGCCCAAGATCGGCGGTTCTCTCAAACAAACAAACTTTGTGGTCTTTTACAAGACACAAATAAGAAGACTCCGTGAACAGCTAAGAGTAAGTCAGTTGCTTCAGAAAGCAGTTGCTTTCATCGTTTTTAAACGAATCTTCGTGAAATTAGCAGATTCTTACAACAAAATGTCACGGTTGATTATTGTTTTGAAACTTAAGAGAGTCTGATGACGATTATTTCAAAGACGTATGACTTGCTTACTTTACGTACTGTATTTTACGATATTTACTAATATAAATAGTATTGTGATACTTCACTCACTTTTATTCGAATCAGCAAAAGAAGCGATACACAACTTTAACTGCAATAGTGCCTAAACAGCCAGCATATAACATACTAAAATATTAATATGAAAATATGAGATGTAGCATGGTTGTCCATGAGACAGCCACCCATCAAATGACATTAGAATTTAAACTTCTACAGGTCCCATTACGACCTTTTACATTTTGTGATAAAGCATGCAATATCGTATTTCGACTACATTTTTTCATCAATTTTCTGCTTTCAAATATAGCATTAAGGTACCTATTTTGATTTTTTCTGAGTCTTTGAACATGAATTTACTGTTTATAATAGAAGGAAACTTCATCTTCTCATATCATTCAAATATGGCGTTTGTGATGTTATTTCAAAATTTGATGTTTGGAGGACATCTTTGTAAACAACATTACAAACTGCAGTGGTATACGCTTCGATCAATATGGACTGCCTCGGTGGTGTAATGGTTAGCGTGCTCGCATGGAGTGCGGAAGGTTGTAAATTCGATCCCCGGCCGGGTCAAACCAAAGACAAAGACTGGTCGACCCAGAGTCAGAATAATGTGTCTGGGTAAAGTCGCATATCTTCCTGCGGACTGTTGCTTTCGTGAGCTAGCACGTTAAAAATCCGGATCAGTGTGTCGTTCTAGTACTATGCAGGCTTCATTTATCATTATCATTCCCGAATTTGCTCTCGTCCTGAATATGCATAAAATATTTGCCACTGGACGTTAAGCAACATTCAATCAATCAATCAATCGATCAATATAAAAACAACAAGTTTAAGTGCAGAAATTATGCCTGTTACCAATTTACAGACAAGACTTGAAAAACATTTTGGTTGTTAAATTGTTGTACAAACTTAAAGCGAGCAAGGGAAGTATAACTTTTGTTTCAGTAAAACTGTATCTGTAGGTAATGCGGTCGAAATTGTAGGTAAATGGGTCGAAGTTTGAAACAATCAAAATAAGGCAATTTGCATCAGGTAAATAACGAAAAATCATGGAAATAACTTATTTAGATAGGATATGATAAGGTGCAATTCCATACGTAGAATTTCTAGTATAAGACGCTATATAAATCTGTGTATATAACATATCTAGTAAATAAATATTAGAAAGAAGTCTTTCCTGCAGAATATATTTATATCGGATTTGGTTTCATATTTCTATTTGTTTAAATTCTTTGAATCTCGGACTACTTAAGTTTTGGTTCTAATGCTACTGATGAAAGGTTACTGCTTGAAATGTACCTACGGCATATTGAAATTCGCCATATTTATTCAACATGGGTAAACTTGTATATTAGAGCAGGTTTGGTAACATTATAAAAATTAACTCGTTTCCCTTATATAAATTGAGTTGCAAATCTCAGATAATATTAAATCTTTTTCGTCCTCAACAAAATTGTTAAAAATAAATTAAATTCTTTTATAAAGATTTTTACATTCAAATTGACCTTTCTGAAATCCTTAGCGTGCGACTCGACACCTTAATTTCCCGCTTTTCGATACCTTTTGTAAGAGTTGTCGCCCAATAAGAAAGATATCTCAATAAAGCTGCAACGTGAGAAAACCTTCAATGATGCTATTCTTCGCTAAATGCTCAATATTTACAGAGAAAAAAAATAGTTTGACGAGCATAAGTAAAACAAACGAAAAAGATTGTTTTTTAATAAATTGTTAGGTGAAATAAAATGTTAAAAAAAATAATTTTACCATTACGCCCCATATGGAAGACAACTCTTATAAATCCAAAAGAAAAGACACAAATGATTTTATACTTCCCATCACTTATATTGTACCGATGTATACATACATATTTGTGCATTACTTCGTTGCATTCAGTTTGTAAATATGTTCACACTGTTTGCTATGTTTTAAACATTTGACTTACATACCCCATGTTGGGTCTTTAGTAAATAAATTGCCCTATGTCTTATGAATATAAAGTGTGGAAATCGTCGAGTCAGAAGACCGGGTAGACCATGGTTTACAGAATGAATAGAAAGAGAAACGAAAAGACCTTATAAAACAAAAAACTTGTTAAATTAATTTTTGGGAAAATCAAAAAAGAAATAAATTTGGTAAAAGAACAAATGAACATCGTATTCTTGTTTAAGTCGTTAAAGGAGCGTCAGTAGCCGAGTTCTTTCCCGAAAATTATAAGATGTGCTGTTATTTACTTTCCACCGATGAATGGGTGTGATAGTAAAGCCATCGTTCTATCTTTATTTAGAATTGTGCGCCTTTTGACTTTAACCAGCTTCTTATTGAAATTTTTGTCTGTAGTTAAAAATCACTTTCGTTGTCGAATTCAAGATGGTGGACAAGAAAAACATGTTATAAACTGATCTTTTTAATATAACATACCAAGACTGGACGATTGATTTTAAACTGCATCTGAATAGAGATAAACGGTGCAAAGGTGGAAAAGTTGATCCCTTTCTCCGTCTTGGAAAATAACAAATACACCAGGCTACATTGTTGTACAGGTAAGTGATCGAAACATTATTTAAATTATTCAAATTGGAAATATTTAATGCTTTTATCATTACCGATAAGCTGGTGTACAACGAAAAAATTTTGTGCCTCAGTATCTATTATGTATATACGGTAACACGTTCATGACCTCTGACCTTTAAGAGTTTTGATCCTTTTGAAAGATTTGTATAATGTAATAAGGATATGATCCATGGATTTAATCTTAAGCTTATGAAAATAATACATTTCCAAAGATCTGAGAAACGAGAAGTTTTATAAAAAAATTTTGTCTCGAATCGTTTACTTTTTGAAAGTGAAAAATCGTTCTCATCGCATATTAAGGTCGTTTTTACCCCGATTAAAAACTTCCTCAACTGAATGGAGATTGTGTAATGTTGTTCAATATAAAAAATAGAAGTGGCAAAGATGTTCTAATTATGTTAACAATACATGTTCAGTGAAATGAATGTGAAAAGTATGGATTATTAATTGTTCAATTTGTATCAACTGGCTACTTTTTCAGAAATGCGTGAATATTGATTTGAAGGTGCCATGACAATTTATAGAAGTCCCGTGGATGTACAATCATATTTCAAGGAGGATTAGACTAAATTAATAAATTTGGTAAGTTCAGTTTATTGATAAAATACTTAGTTAGCAAATCATTTAACGTCATCACGCAAACCGGAAGTATCATTTACTGTGAAAAATGTCCATTTTTAGAAATGCAGTCTCATAAAAAACACAACTTCTCCAAGCGTTAGTGTTTTTCTAATTCTGAATGAAAAGCTGATAGGTATAGAAAATTTTGTAAAAAACTATATAAGGGGAAATAAAATCTCATCATGATCAATTAATTAGATTCAAACGCTGTATAGGCACGATTTTGGTAGGTGCTAAATTGTATGCTAGTTAAAATTCCCAAATTTGAATTTAGAATAAAGACTCAAACGGGAATATATCTTGATCTCGTTGCCTTTGTTGGGGGAATTTTAGAAATGATCAACAAACTACAAATGACAGCAATTGATTATTGATTCATATTTGTAGAGCAGAAAGATAGTTTGGGTTATCGAAAACACTGAAAGAATAACCGTTTCCGTTTTGCATCTTGTCTAAAAAAACAGCTTTTCCCTGAGGCAGGCTAAAAAAACCCGGAAAATGAAAATGCTTATATATTTGGTTATATCTTTGTCCTGTCAAAACGTTTTTTGTATTGGCATTGCCAAAGGCTTCGATTCATATATATCTGTATTTCTTTCAACCATGTATACATAGGAACAGAGAACTTTTGGACTTTTAATGATATTAACAAATTTATTCACTGATTACATATCAACAACAGATGATTAAGGAAATAAAACAGGTAAGTTTTGTGTACAAAAAGATTACAAGTTTTGACACAGATTGATCAAAATAATATGCTGTTTCAAAATTATCAAACCACTTGATTTTGAAACTAATTTTAAAACCATACTTCCCGGTCTTGCTTTTATTTTCTCTATATTATTTGATAATTTTATGAAAATGATTTATGATTAAAATGTATTAGCCGACTTTTATTTATTTAATACATGTATTGATATAAAAAATATTGAAGTCAATTTACAATGCCAAATATGTAATGAAGTCGTGGGAACGTGAGAGATGAGCCATGCATTTAACCTCAAACGGACGTAAAATTTGTACAGTTTTTTTCAAAATTAACTTATTTTGATTTACGAAAACAATATTATTTGCCTGATCACTGGAAAAATGTACTACGATTTAAAAATAAGATTAATTATATGAAAATGTACATGAGAGAAAGACACTACCAACACCTTACATACGTTTATAACAAATATTCACAAGTCAAATTTATTACATATACCATTTACATTATGATGTTCATTCGTGATTTCGAATTTCTTCCTTGGTATATTATACGTAAAACACATCAGTATGCATTGTCTTTGTCCTGAATATGCACGAAATGTTGGCCACTGGACGTTTAAGCAACAAATAGTCATTCAATCAATCACAGTATTCAAGTACAGTGTCAGTTAAAACAACCGGTCACTGTCTCGTATAGTTAAATGTTTAAAATCTTGCATGAAGTAATTAATTAAAAAATAACGTTTTTCATGGTTTATTTATAAAAATCTAAATTTATATTTCAAATATCTACGATGACTCAGTTCTGCTATATGTTTGTTTTAAAGAGTCGGTCTACAAATCAGGATACAGCTTTGAAAAGAGTTATATACATTTTTAAATTAAATGTCAAGTCCTGTGCATATCGGAGGTTAGATAAAAAAAATTGCAGATGATCCTAAAAGATTTATTTTCATAAAATATATTGTGAACAGCCAGGAATATACCAATATTATTTCACAGTATGATATGTTTAACAGTAATACGCCTTTAGAATGTTTAGCAACAAATAGTTTTTATTGTTGGTTGCTTATTGCGTGGATGAAACTCCACAAATATACGACTAAAAAACATATGTTGAAATTTGATTATTAAGCAAAGCTACATTAAGAAAATCTGAGGGTCTTCATGCTATTTTGAAACAATTCATGGAATGACATAATTACGGTTAATGTCAGATTTTTCAGCTATCACAAATTCGAATCATGTGTCCGAATAAATATACAGGAAGCATTCAATGGCTGTCGAGAAGAGTTATATGTTAAGCTGCCACCTAAATCTTTTGAAAAAAGTAATGATGATTAAATGGACGAGTTAACTGACATCATCACTAACAAAACATGCCGCTCACCCGCTGAATGGCGCTATAATACATGATAATCAATTCTGTCTAACTATTTTGAACTAGATTATATTGTAAACGTATTTCAAGAAGTAATCTCTCATCAGCAGCATAGGAAAGCTTTGATCCAAAAATGTAGAAATACTCCTATCAAAACAAATCGAAATAGGAATTAAGCCAAATCCAACAGGAGGTGTTCTACCATGAGCAGTACAGGAAATGAATCCTACCAGATGATATCGGGACCCAATCCTTTTGAAAAATGTCTTGACCCACAATACAGGTCATTTTTCAACTGACAGTTTGTTTTTGTTGATTTTATTTATTTTTAATATTATATTACTTCACAAGATAACATATTAAAAAGGAGATATGGCATGATTGTCCATGAGACAGCCATTCTCTAAATGACAGTCGAATCTAAACTTCTAAAGGTCCAACAACGGCCTTCAACAATGAACCGGAGACCACACCATAACGGAAGCTGTAAAAGGCCCCAAAATACAAAATGTAAAACTATTCATAAAACACGACAATCGACCTAATCTATTGAAAAAATTGTGAACAAATAAAAGGAAATGACTATTTAAAGAATACATCCATTGAACAACAGGCACATAAGTATGTGGTAGGTTAAACCGGATGGTGAGCGCTCAACCCTCTCCCTAACCTGGGACAGTGGTGGGACAAAACAGCAATAAACACACTATTATAATCGTTTTTAACACCTTAGATCGATACTGAAAAGCAACAACAAATACTATTAAAACTAATAAGTAATACAACAAAAGTATCGACCTCGAAAGAGTACTTGCAGTTGCTGTCTGCTAGAATCTAGTTTTCCTTTACTACAGTATCAATATAAACACGTCCAACTGGATTTAGTGTTAAGATATCATTAGAAGTAAAAAAAACATGAGTTGTGCAAATGCCAATATAAGAATATATAGACAGGAAGTAGAAGACTTTATATCAAATATAAACTGTTTATTTCCGTATTAAGCTATTAACAAGAGAGTCAGTATTAGTACCAATTAAAACCATATTTAATGATTTAATTATAATTGTGACAATATCCTTTACGATAACTTTATTAAGATGAATTTTAAGATGAAGTGGATTTTGTTTAAATTTCAGAGCTTTATTTACCACGTTTCCATAAAAAGTAGGATATGATATCCCATGTTTCATAAGAAGATTACAAGAACATCCAAATTTAAATACAAAATCTTTATGTTTATGATAGAATTTAGCAAATGTTTTAATCAATTTGTGGTAACGAAATCGTTGACTTCATAATTTTTCAATTATACAGAGATTGCGTTTATTAAAAGCTGAAACGTCGGTTCAAACACGAGCAAACAACGTCAATTTCTAAATTTATGACTGACATTTCTACACAGATTATTGTAAACATTAAACGTGAAAGATTGGAAGAACCCCCCCTTTTTTGTTAGTCATTAAGTAATATGAACGCTTAATTAACATATATTCAAATAAGTATAAAAGTTGAAAGATATGTGCAATGAATTTTCAATTGATATATACCTATCTTTAATTCGATTAAACCTTTCTTAAGTTGATTTGAAGATAGGTAGAATTGAGTTATACCTACCTTCAAATAAATTTTACCAAGGTTCATAGGTCTATTTGAATTCAACCTATCAAAAAATCAAACCAAAGCAAATATTATATTTGGTAAAACAAAAAAAACATAGCGTTAAACCTATTTTTATATCATTTGAAGAAATGTACAATTGAATGTAACCTACCTTTATTTCATTGAAAGATAGGCAAAATTGAACTAAATCTATCTTTTATTCATTTAAAGATCAGTACAATTAAAATAAAGATGGGTATAAAAATACCAAGTTTACGAATTTTGAATAAATATGTTGAGTTTTATATGCTAATAAGATCATTTCAAGGAGAAGCTAATCATCAGTATCATTAAAAGCAAAACATAGGAAGTCTGACATCCAAACATAGTAAAAGAAGTTATCTAAAAAAGAAAATAATGAAAAAGGAAGCTAAATCCAGTGGTAGTGACAATTTCTAGGTGCAGTATATTTCGAAGTCTTTCCTTATTTCAGTACAATTGCAGCTATAAATGAACTGAACCTTTTTTGAAATGAACTGAAATTTTCTTTAAATAAATTGTACGTAATTGAAATGGTAAAACTTAATGATATGTTGTATTTATACAATGCACTCAATAAAACAAAAATCACTAAAATTTTCATTTTTTCTATCAGTTCCTCAAAGTTGCTCTTTTATACAGAACAGATTGGAGGACTAAGGCGACGTTTACTTTTTCATCGTTTAAAATGCATGTGTGAGGTTTCCATGCTAACCACATAGTCTTGGAAATGGTAAATTATGCAACACTTCGGCTGCATTATGGTTTGAACCCAACAACAACAACCTCCGTCTGGACGCTTATGTCTATACGTTTCACAGAGTTGCAACAAAAAATGTTTCCTTCCAGCATTTCAAATTACACGCTTATAATTGTTATCAGCTTGAAGGATTATAACTAAGGTTTTGTTTTTAAATTAATCTAGCCAGGGAACAATGAATATCTAAATCGTGATAAAATGCTACAAAGCATGAACATTAAATCTCTTTCTACATAGGGATAACATAAATTTAAAATTAAAATCACAGACACATTTGATTTAAACTAATCAATATATTTAATACATGTAGCATTTTAGTTTCAATCATAACCCTCCAACAACCCAATACAATATAAATAGTCAGTCTTGAACTCAGTAAACTCAAAAGGCACTGTTGGATCAATGTCTCATGGACAATCATGCCACATCTATAATTTTTATAGCTTGGAATGAAAGCTCCAAACACAGGTTCGACCATCAGTTACGTGTAGTAAAATCTGTTCTCGTCTGACAGTGTATTCGTCGCTAAGTTTGAAGGTTCCAGTCATGCCTTCCTCTGCACCGGGCCAACCTCTCCCAGCGATGGTGATCGTCAAGTGTCGGGTATTTTATCACAATCCTTTACTTCATCGCAGATTTTAAAAGATTTCTTACTGTTCTGGTTGACAGATTATGGCCAGGTAAACAAACACTGCCTTTTAATACGAGTGCTTGATGCAAACGGATTTCGTCTGACCACCTATCTTCATCTCTGCGCTTCTGATATCCGAAGACATCTCGCCATTCTTACTAAAAATGATTTTGCATTCAGAATTACGGATATGATGCACGAGAAAATTATGCATATAATTGGACGTGAAGAAGGGAGCAAGTTGCACGAGGCGGAAAATGTGATTTAAATGCCACACCTGAACGCTCACATTCTTTTAATTATGTTTGAAATTATGAACATTGCTCTGAGCATAGTTAAAATTAAACTTTATTTTCAATAAGTAATCTTGAAAAATATTTGAGGGTCCTTAACTTTTTTCTAGGTGTATAGATACTATTTTTGGATATCCGCTTTTCTATCTTTTAATTCTAAAATGAAATTCACAATACTGCATGAGACAACATTTGATGTAATGTATTTTGATAACCTGATAACCAATGTAGTTTGATATCAAGCATTACACAGGATAAAGAATTCAACGATTTCCAAGGTAAATGATTACAAACGATTACAAATGATAAGATTTCTGTCAGGGAAATCAATATATGAAGTTGGTAGCTATCCATGCGGCGATTTCTTAAACTGGAAGTAATAAAGTAGTGTTGATATATCTCATCTTAATAATTGTCCGTGAGCTAGGTCGACCTTGAATTTGTCCAAATCGTACCAATTTTGCTTCAAAATACAGACAATTGATGTAGCAACAAAATAAATCTAACATCAAAACATTCTCTTCAGTAGTTTTTTAGCAATTTGTCGTAAACTGCTTAAATTTGGAAAAATCTGTTATCTCAAAAATCTCCTATTTTTCTTAATTTTGGCTACAAAAAAAGATTTCCTGAACTTTTTTACTTATATTGTTGCAAATAAAGTATACAACACAATTACCGAACAAATCAAAGTCCACAAGACATACGGCAAAATAGGTATCACACCACCGGAAAGTTGGTAACC
>JAULBM010019879.1:0-11401 GCA_032357055.1 Geukensia granosissima | reverse complement strand
GCTGACCCAGCGCGAACCCCAGGTGGCGGATAGGGGAGGCCCTCTCGTTGGGGGTTGCCAGGTTATAATACAGAAAGCCTGGCCGGGGACCGTAGTAGATGACGTGTTTGGAGAATGCCCACTTCCTTGCACTTAAAAGATTCATTTGTAGTTTTCGAAAAAGAGTAGGTTTATGCCGCTACAAAATGCTAAGTTTTCCGTCCCTACTCATCGCTCCCTTTTTCCAGTGGTAGTCAAAAACAGTTGCCCTGTTGTGTCCCATCCCACCCCTTTTTCGATATTGATATTTGTTGAACTTGTTCTCGTCCTGAATATGCATGAAATATTTGCCCCTGGACGTTAAGCAACCAACAATCAATTAATCAAGCTATTTATGCAAACCAAGTCGCATAGACAGTATTGCTAATGTCAAATAAAATTCTACAAGGATACATCCAATCAAAGTTAAAGTCGTCCCTCCTTAAATCATATGGTCGCCATCACGAATTGGTTGATCCATATAATATCAGTGTGTCTGAACTAGTTAGAGACCTTTTACCGGTAGTACAAAAAATAAATTTTCGAATTGAAGTCAACCCGTATTAGAGTTTGAGGATTCCTCGACGTGCGCAAAACAGGGAATGCTTACCCTTCTAGAGCACCTGATCCATATCCTGTTTTTGTAAAGGAGTTCGTGTATTCATAGCTTTGATAATTTATTTTCGTTTTGTCCTTTAAATATTGTTTCAATTTTTTGTCTCTTTGGACTATGAACTTTCACGTCATGCATGTCTAGCAACATCACAGCCGCACCTGCATACGGAGTGTACATTTCTCAATTGATACGCTTCTCCAGGGCTTGTGCTTCCTATCGGGATTTTATTGATAGAGTGTTGCAGCTGACGAGAAAGCTACTGAGCTTAGGGTTTCTCAGGAAAAGAATAGAATCATTACTCCGGAAGTTTTTTGGTCGCCGTCATGATTTGGGTGACCGATACGAAATATCCATTTCACAAATGACAATGGATATATTCCCACTGTCATGAATACAAATCCGTTCCTATACCCGTTGTAAATAACATTGATTAAGACTATAAACCGACTTTGACTACTGAGTAACACGACAGATTCCACTAGGAGAGCAGAAATTGCTTACCCTTTCGGACTCTCCCTGGTTTTTGTAGGCTTCGTTTTACTCCAGCTTTAGTTTTCAGTGTGGTGTCGTGTGTTATATGCTTTTCTTATTAATTGTGTTGGCCATGGTCTTGTCTGTATTCCAACTTCTGTCTGCGCCTTTAGTATCTTCGAATTCTTTACACACTCCATTTGCAGGTTTGGCTGGAATGTTGCTAGAAATGAACGGATATTTTACAATTGGAAAATCAAAGTCATCTCACTTATCATATTTCTTTTGTTTTAACCCGCCTTTACTGTCGTGAAACCAAAAAATATTTGTTCAGAAATGGAATGAATCAATATTTAGAATTAACAAACAAATCGGTTAATTTGGAACGACAACTTCTTAAAAAAAACAAAAAATACAAAATTCATAGGACTGAATACATTCCTAAGTGAATCTTTTACCACACTGCAGATCAGCAAAACAACCGCATAACCTTATATCGTGTTCATGGTTTGCTTTTTTTATAACTAAGTTAATTAGCGAATATCCCATTAAAGATTTAATAAACTGAAAAATGAAAATTCAGGTGCACTAGATGGTGATGAACTGAAAAGTTGAATTCTGTAATCGCCGTAGTTTTCTCAAACGAGAGTGACAAATTTCAGGACTGAATCCATCGAATAGAGGGGAGATGTAAAACAACTTTTCACATTAACAGAAAAAAACTGTTATTAAGATTTCGATATTTCAATAGTTTTTACCGAGTTATTTCCCCTTTCTATTGGAAACTTCATAAGATATTTCTTCTGGCCCTTATTTATTCTTCTTACATTATTTTATTGGAGATTTTTAAACTATTTGAAAAAAAATGTGTGAATGTTTTCTAAATGAGTTTGAGGTTAAGGTCAAATTTTTGCAAGATGAACTGGACACATCTAGTGGATCTAAATCGATTCAGATTTTATGGTGTCAATGAACTTCTAGCAAAGCTATTTACTGTATCGAAAGCGAAACAGTTTTCTATCGATTAAAACTCTTTATCAATTAAACATTTTAGCATCAGCTTAATGTAGGAAATTGTAATAATGCTAGTATTGTGATGAAACCAGACCATCGATTTGTAGTTAGTTGTCACATAATTTCATGGATATTTTTATTAAATGTTGCACATACGTCAATGGATTTACGATTTCTTACATTCGAAAATCATAATATGTATATATTGTTACTAAAATTAGTAAAGCAACAATCCAAGGTATACGTAAGTTAATATAAGTTTCTGGTATAATCACGTGACATAGTGAACTGTGTAATTTTTCGTGATAAATATCATCTGAAAAAAAAATGTGGGTTTCATAATATTGATAATAGTTTCATCAGAGACTTTAATGTGCCACATGATACTAGTTAATATTTTCAGCGGAGAATTCCGAAATAACGTTTGAAATGTCAAGTAAAATTCAATACTTATGTGAAAACAGTTATGCAACATTATTGTCTACTGTACACGATTTTATGCGACAAGTAAAAGACGTGATTTAAGTTCGAACTGATAAGGAGAGACATGCAGCGCGTTGGTGGTGACACTGGTATGTAAAATTTCATGTTATCGGTAATTTGCAGCAATTCCCTTTGCTCTGTACTGACCAATAATTCCTGTACAGGTCTACAGGCATACATAAAAAATATTGCCTCGTTACGTTGTCAGCATTTACGTCGCGTGCTTTTTGTCATACGCGTCTTTTCATGAAATAGTTCCGACGTCATTCTTAAAACCGAAAGACGTCTTGTTTTATACGTTAAAATGAAGAAGTTATTGTATTAAATGATGTAAAATGTGACATTTTCAGCTCTAGAATAGTTTTATCTAAAATTACCGATAAAGAGAATATAGGACTTTTTGTATCTTTTCCTCACACCTTATCACGATAAAATAAATATTTTTCGTGATAAAATCAGTACAAGTTTGAAGATTTCCTGTATAATTTATCTACATATATACTATATGTCAGAGTTGAAACGGGTAAAAAGATTATGAAGGAAAACTGCCTGCCGTATTCTTTAAAAAGAGTGTTCACTCATTGGTATTTTTGTCTTGGTTTACTCTCTTGTGTTTTTGTCTTTAAATACTTTTTGATTTTTCTGATTTTATTCACTGTTTTCTCTCTTGGTTCACATTTGGTATTTCTGTTTTGGTTCACTCTTTGATTATCTGTCGTGCTTTACGTTTGGTATTTTTGATCACATTTTGGTATTTTTCTCTTGGTTCACTCTTCAGTTTTTCCTTGTTGGTTCATTCTTTGGTTTTTCTGTCGTGGTTAACTCTTTGGTTATTCTGTCCTTATTCACTATTTCGTATTTCTGTCTAAGTTCACTATTTGGTAATTCTGCATTGGTTAATTCTTTGGTATTTCTGTCTTTATTCAATCTTTGGTATTTCTGTCTTGGTTCACGCTTTGGTATTTCTGTCTAGTTTCACTATTTGGTTATTCTGTCTTGGTTCACTCTTTGGTATTTCTGTCTTGATTCAATCTTTGGTATTGCTGTCTTGGTTCACGTTTTGGTATTTATATCTTGGTTTACTGTTTGGTTGTTCTGTCTTTGTTAACTCTTTCGTTTTTCTGCCTTTATTATTCTTTGGTTATTTTGTCTGTGTTCATGCTTTGGTATTTCTCTCTTGGATTTTACGTTATACTTTAATATTAATGTTTAGATATACACTTTGGTTTTTTGACTTTATTATTTTTTGGTTATTCTGTCTGTGTTCATGCTTTGGTATTTCTGTCTTGGATTTTACGTTATACTTCAATATTTATGTTTAGGTATACATTTTGGTTTTTTGTCTTTATTATTCGCTCTGTGGTTATTCACTCATACGTATTTCTGTCTTGGTTCACTATTTGGTCATTCTTCCTTTGTTAACTCTTAAGTAACTATATCTTGGTTCACTCTTTTGTATGTCTGTCTTGGTTTACTTTTTGGTTATCCTGTCTTGGATTACTCTTTTGGTAATTCTGTCTTGGTGCACGTTTTTTTGGTATTTTTGTCCTGGTTCCCTTTTGGTTTATTCTGCCCTGGTTCACTCAATGTTTGTTCTCTTTTGGTTCACCCGTTGACTTTTCTTTTATTATTCATCCCTGGCTTTCTGTCTTGCTTCACTTTGTTTTTTTTTTTATTATTATTTGTTCACTCTGTGATTGTTCAGTCTTGATTCCATCTTTGGTTATTCTTTCCTGATTCATTCTTTTGTGTTTTATATTTTTGCTGACAATAAATCAACATTGCCAAGGGGTTCTCAGGGAAAGATTAAAGACATCACTCCGAAGTTGTTCGATCGATTTCATGATTTGGCTGACTGGTAATAAATATCCATGTTACAAATAAAAATGGATATTTTCCCACTGCCGTGAAAACTAATTCGTTCCTATATCGGTTGTGACTCACATCCATTGTGACTATACGCCGGCTTTGTCTACTGAGTAACACGACGGGTGGCACTAGTAGAGCAGGGCTTGCTTACCCTTCAGGAGCACCTAAACATCCCTGGTATTTGTAGGATTCGTCTTACTCCAGTTGTCAGGGCAGTGTTGTGTGTTCTATGTTTGTCTTTCATTTCGTTTTCCCCTTTGGTATCTTCGAATTTAATTCATACAAAAAAAAAATGAAAATAACACAAAGCAGACTATAAAGCATTGGAAAGCTTACAACTGTTTCTATTTATTATTATATTTAAACGTTATCAGGTTTGGAAATTATCTGCCAAAGATTGGAAATTTAAATTTAATGGTTCGTAAGCAGAATACGACTTTATTCGATCCTTTTAAACTCTTTCTTCTAATTGCCGTATATTCCATTTACTTTTGGAAATGTTGTTCTATATCTGATTTTTTGGTAACTTGTTCTCGTCCTGAATATGCATGAAATATTTGCCACTGGACGTTAAACATCAATCAATTAATCAATCTATATCTGATGTTCATTAATCCCTGCAGAATCTGAAAGCTATGTTATCATAAAATTATATCAATAACTTTTCTTTGAAATGTATCTGTAAATCAATCAACTCAGAGAGCACTTGCAGATTTTCATTTGATCTGTTATACATGCTCATTTAAAGTTGTTTAATATGATAATATTGAGTAAAGATACTTTGATTCTTGATATTATCAGTACGATAAAAGGAATTAACAACACAAAAAAGTCCTAATTAAAATCTGAAGAAGTTAAATTACCGGTGTTCGTAAAATTGCAAAAACAAAAAATACAGCTTCATGTTATAGTACTAATAACTGTCTTTAGAGGTAAATTACCGGTGTTTGTAATATTACAGAGACTATCTTTATTTCGAAAATGCCTGTTTTATCGACAAATGCAAGGGATATAAACTTTTATATGCAAAACAAAATGGTTAATCATTCTTTGTTTTAAACTCAAATTAATCTTAATATTTAAAAGAAACATATGGAATATATATGCCAGAAACACACAATCCCCATCTTTTCTAGATTGTGTACTGCATAATTTCTCATTAAGATGGTGCCTTTAGTCCATCTGATTTCCGAGGGGCACGAAACATGTTCTTAAAATATATGTGCCTTGTTTCTTTTTTTTTTTATCAAATAGATTATAGACAAATTGAAAAAAAAACAAAGTTTGAAAATGCCTTAATAACATTAAACCATTAGAATACTTTAAATCAATAAAAAGTAACAAATGTATTTTATAACATTTAACAGGAATAGTTATGATAACAGCTCAGTCTTTATTGTTTAACGTTCTAACACCCTTTTAAATTCAACAATCACACTGTAGAAGATTGTAACAACATTTTTTCACTCCTTAGGGAAAGTCGGAACATAATAACCAATAAACAATGTAATATCCCGTTATGAGGGAACCATTGTTTTTTATAAAAAATGAAAAGATATGAGGTAACTGAAAGGGAGACTTCCCTGAAACAACAAGAAAACAGACGGATTTTAAAATAAATCTAGATGTCTCTATGAATACCACGCGTTGTGAAAAGCTCTTAATCGCTTTTGATATAAAGAATAACCTTTATGCCAACCTTCATCATCTTATCCGGCTATTTTCTTATTTTTATACAATATTTATAATGAAATGTTATTTACTTAAAGACTTGTAGAATAAGTGTTGCTAATTTATATATTTTTAAGAATCCTAATCATTATTTAACGAAGTTTTTTTTTATTCGTAAGAATGCGTTGACTGTGAAATTAAATATACTCTTGCTCATAAATATTGAATATTTTTATTTTCGACCTTACATTAGAAGTAGGTATGAATAGACTTGTAAAGAACAATTCTTATATGGAAATGGCCTGCAGGATGATACTAAGGGATAGTTAAATGATAGAATTAGATGAAATAAAATATTGTATCGGGAATACTAAATTACCTTTTTCACAAAAATGTAGGTGTCAGAAATCATAAATGTGGCCATTGGATGAAAATCTTAAATCGGACACTTTTCTAGCTTGAAGTAAGATAATGAGATTTGCATTCCGACTCATAGATAATGCATGCAAGTCTCCAAAGTTGAATTTGTGACTCAGAAAATGTTAATATTCAATATTTATGACCAAATGTATAACTGTAGAAAGTAGTTTAAGTTTCGATAGTTTATAAAATATAAAAACAGTGGCATAGTTGTCCATGAGGCAGCCAACTAACAAATGACAGTGCAATATTAACATCTGCAGGTCCATTAGGGCCTTCAATAATGAAAAATTATCGTAACATATATACATACATAAGAAAACAAAAAGATATGGGGTAAATATCAGAAATTACACCCGAACTACGAAAACAAAGGAGAAAATTAACAAAGGAAGAGGTTTCATTGATAATGTTTAATATTTGTTTTTTATTTGACAGCTATGAATATAAGGAAAATAAATGACTAAATTTCAGAAAGGTGCTATTAATTTTTAACTAGAACGATATATAAGCTATTATCAAGTGACAGTATTTTAAGTATGATAACTTGGGTGAAAAGGTTAGGTTCTTAACTTTTTGTAAAATACTCCTTGACTGTAATGACCAGAAAATTACCATTAGGTGCAAAGACAACTTTTATTACCTGTTTTCACTAAAATTTTCTGTCCAGAAAAGAACGTTTATACATATAACCATTGCAATCCCAATAGAAGTCGAGTTATTAATGGATTGTACTGAAATTTTCTACACTTTTTACCTCTGAGCCAACGATACATAAAAATAAAAATTTGGTGTCAGTTATATACTATGACAGTGTAATTTTTAAGAAATTAGTAACACATTCTGACAGGAAACATTATACAACTCATACCCCGCCTCTTTGAAATATTCATGAATTTGTCCAGTATAGATATAAATGATATAATTGATGTATTGAATAAGGTTTTCGACGAAATATTTGGGGGTTTTCTTATTTAATTTGGTTAACTGAAATTTGTGTGCATATACCTTATATTGAGATCGGATACTGCAGAAATATTTCAGTGAGTTGAAAAGCATGCAATAGGCAAATTGCATTATTTATTGACGCATAATCTGGCTTTAAACGTGTATTCTACTTTAAAAGGCTTTTTTAAGGCGCCAGTCGGCAGGACCGATTTACAAAACATTTGGTTTGCTATAGCTATGATCGACATGCTCCATCAAGTAGTATTGATACAAAAGATACATAAAGAATAAATGCTGTTAATAATAATGAAAATATTTGTAGTAATCAATTCCAAATGTTCATTGTTGAAGGCCATAATGGGACCTGTAGAAGTTAAAATTCTGCTGTCTTTTGGTGGGTGGCTGTTTTATGGACTATCATGCCACATTTTCATAAAATGATATCTACTGGGTAACACAACGGGCGGCACTAGTGGAACCACCGATACTTACCCTTCCGGATCAACTTATCTCAACCTGGTTTTTGTAGTGTTACCCCAGCTTTAGTTTTCAGTGTAGTGTTGTGTGTTCTACGTTTGACTTTTGTTTCATTTTGTTGGCCATGATCTTGCATGTTGTCCGACATAGCGATTTCTGCAAGTCCCTTTGGTATCTTCGAATTCCTTTTATAAAAGAACCTTTTGTCACATTAGGTTTTGGAAACTAATTAATATTTTCATTATTAAATAAACAGAATAACATTTGACAATCTGATAAGGGTTTTTCTAACGATCAGTTTGACACAGTATATCAATAAATTAATACTGCCTTACATAAGAATTAGTTCTTCAGTAATTATAATGTACTGATTACATCTTTTAATTAACTTCTAACAAAGAGTTGATTTTTTTTATGGTCTGATAATGATATGAAAGTATTATTTTTTTAACTTTTACGTTCTTTATCTAAACGTCAGGGAACTGGTGTACTGGAACTTTATAGAAAATAGAAAATGTGGCGATGACACTGCTGTTTTAGTGTTTCAAAGTACAGTTATATTTATATGGAACCGATCTTATTAGTTTCATCGATTTCTCTGATATTGATAGTGAATTTTCCGACATTTAAGTTGCTTATCTTTATTTGTTCTTCATATCAAATATTGATTGAATTTTACCAATAAATTTCTAAGTAAATAATATGTGTGAATATTGCAATGTGATATTCTTATTGATATCAGCGGAATCGGAAATGTGTAAACAGAGATATACGCTTAACACTGAACGACGAGGTATATCACAAGAATAACAGTGTAACACTTGATTTAGAAAAAAAAGTTACAAATTGTCATGGAAATAAACCCAGTGAATCGCATATACTCTTCATATTTGCGATGTAGTGCCAATGCTTCATAGAACGTTAATGAAAATGATCATATTCTAGCAGTATTATAAAACTGTTACATTTGAACTGATGAGGAGAGATTTGCAGCAGTGCACAGGTAGTGACAGAGGTATGTAAAATATATCAACATTTAACTTAACATCAAACATTTTGTAACATTGAATTGTTTTATCATTACAATGATAAATGTAAAAAACAAAGGTATTCTAGCATGTATTAAAAGCAAATCATTAACAAATGGTCGTTTCCTCAACATACAAATATCGTTCCCTCAAGATATATGTATCGTTTCCTCAAAATGCATTGTTGTCTTTAGATAATATGTCGTTCCACCAAGATACATATATCGTTTCATTAAGATAATATGTCACAAGATTATATATCATTCCAACTGGATAAATATATAGTTTTCACAAGATATTATATGGTTCCTTCAATATAATTAATATTATATTGTTCTCTAAAGAAAATATGTCGTTCACTCAAGAAACAATTTTGTTTTACAAGATGATATATTGTTCCCTTTAGATTATATGTCGTTTCAGCGAGATACATATATCTTTCCCCTCTTGATAATTATTATCAGTAAAATCTCCTACTCTTTAATTTTCCTGCTTTCCTCATGATTAAACCAGTGTACTGAAAGAGCTTTATTTTCAAGAAATATTGGCTTTACTGAGCTATATATTAATTCAGTTAGTTTTCTTGTCTAAGCGGTTTATACACCAAATTTAAAGATATTAAGATACAGAACAGGTGTCAGTTTTGTTTCAGAGTGCCTCGTTTCGAATTCATCTTCTTTCTATGGCTTGAAATTTCGATCAATCAATTCGCCATTGTAGCTAATTACCTGATGCAAACTTTATCTGCTCTTTGATGAGGATTAGATTTCATAAGTAAAGATGAACACGTTTTTTTTATATCCGCTTAAAGACTTTAGTCAAATACGATAATTTTTTTTATATTTCCGGGTTGGGCCATGACTGAATTCATTCTGCATTGAATATTATATTCACTCTTAGAAAAAAATTGCTTTTGTGTAAACGAGAGATTTTAAGACGTTTTCATGGTTATATTCTTAAGCACTTACCATCGTCCATATCCGCTGTCAACGTTATAAAGTGTTCATGATATCCGAAATAATAAAATTCATAGTGTAAATTGACAATAAACCCAAACTGCAAATTATATATATATTTGCATTGAAAATAGCTTTCTTGGTCATAATCATTCTAAACACTTGAATCTAGGACATGGTCTGTTTTTGCATTGCAAATTGTAGTACCCCTTTCACAGAATTGTGGTCCTATTTTTATTTGTTTAAACATGAATGGTTACTTTTATTTAATCTGTTTATGTTTTGGTTTGGATTCCCATTCCTTGATGAAAGGTAAGTAATTTAATATGAAAATTTAAAGATATAAGGTAAATGTAACAGAGAGGGAATTAACAAATCTAGATGTCGCCACAAGACCTTCAAAAAAAGTTGAATACCATGCATTGAGAAAAAGCTGTAAATAGCCAGAAATAGATAAAACTTGTATACGTGAAATAAAACTGCTCTTACTTGACTATTATCAAAAATGTACATGAGCAATCATGCAACATCTCTTATTTATATATGTAACAAACCTTGGGAAGCACATGAGGGAGAGTTAAACAGTAAAATACTAGTTAAGCGGGATCTCGCCCTTCCCCCAACAAATGGGCAAATCATAAAATATTATATACAGAAAAATGAAGTTTAAATTTGTCTTGTCTCTTTGGACAAAACACTTTCGATCTCTCCCGAGGGTATACTACACTGGACTTACAATAGTCAGACAACATATATAAACAATTTGAAATAAGATGTTAAATCCAGCGAAAGGAGTTATTTCATGTGCATGACGATTTAGATTTGAATGAATATAAAAAAACAATATGTGACAAATTGTATATCAGACGAGTCACACAATTAACATTGTGCAACTTGACAACTCTTATAGAAAAATTAACACGCATTTACATAACTATGACAACAAGACCAATAAAGACAGCTAGAAGGATAACTAATGACCTCTGAACGGCACATGCAATATGAGGTAGAGTTCAACTGCTTTTTTAAGTACCGAACCCTTCCTATTTGTATCGTGGTTGGAGAAAAAAAGGATTCAGTTAAAATTAAATTGTAAAATACACAGGTAAAAAACTTGAAGTAAAACATAAATTTTTCATCAAAGTAGTCGTCAATAATAGTAATTATGAATAGAATGGACAATTATCAAACGCGTAGTTTCTGTAACAAATAATCCAGTTATCAAAAGTAAGCTCAAATGTTAATTCTATAGATAAAACATTTAGCTTCTTAACATAACGTTAATAAAATAAATTACACCAAATCTGAAATGCCTATTTATCCTTTTGTTTTCTATTAAAATATACGTTTGCAGTCCTGTCTTCGTAGTAGCACATTGTGTTTTTTTTTATTATAATTTAGGACTTTTCGGGCCGTGTTTTTTTTATTAA
>JAULBM010019869.1:0-7500 GCA_032357055.1 Geukensia granosissima | reverse complement strand
TGACTTTCATCGGGAATTGTTCAATGATTCCGAATAAAGTCCCCTTCAGTTCCTTTGCAATCGGCTTTGTAGAATATCTCGTGCGTCCTTCCTTGTGTTAACATCGTACTCCTTACCGAATCTGTGCGCGCGGTCGTATTCAGCAATGGGCTTCATTTTCAGGTTGATGTACATGAATTCTTCAATAATCCTTTCGTTTTCATTCGAGTTTTCATCGTTTTGTGTCAAAGGGATACCTGTAAATATTAGGTTCTCTCTCATGGATCTTGTCTGTAGATCAGTGTGTTTATCGTGTAGTTCATCTAGGTCTATCTGCAAACGGAATAAATTTGTACCGTCATAGTCATGGTAATTTCTTTCAGTTTGTTTTGTATCTCTTTGACTTCGTTTTGGTTTGTTTCGAATTTTTCATTAATAAATCCCATACTCTTCTCCATGTCATCCACCCTTTTTGTCACATTCTCTACTGTTTTTACTAAATTTTGAACCGTTTTGTCAAATGCGCTGAGTTTTTCTGCAAGTTTGTCGACCGACGACAGTTTTTCACAGATTTCATTCATAGTTTGCGTTAGCTTATCAAGTTTAATATTAATATTATTTGCATCAACAATAGGATTAACGGTTTGCTGCATCATTGGTATATTTTGTGGTGTACTTGTATAAAAACCAACAGCTGGAGACGTTTGTGATAGTTGGAAACGTGGTTGGGCTATAGGCATCTGTTGGAATTGTGGTCTATACTGTTGTTGAGTTACTGGAGAATCGTACAAGGCAGTATTGAGGCTAGTCATATTTACAGGTTGTTAACTGTTAACGAGCTTGTCAGGTTTGTTTACATTTAGTTCATTACTGTGAGCACTACTCGTTTTTTTTTTGTTTGGCTTTTCACCGCTAATATTTACCTCATTCTGTTTCCTCTTACGAATCTTTTTTGCTTCATTTGCTTTATTTTTTGGACTCATAGAGAAATTTTAACACAAATAATCACAACAGGTTCAAGTCTTATTTGAAATCACTGAAATATCCATTATTTTAATCAGAGAGAGAAAAACGCCGGCATTTTGTTTCCACACATGCGCACAACAGGTAGACTTTACATTCAATCAACAGCCTGACCTGGCATTCGATGTACAGGTAGACTTGTTACTCAATCAACTGGTAAACTTGTCATTCAATCAACAGGTAGACTTGTCATTCAATCAACAGGTAGACTTGCCCTTCAATCTACAGTAAGACTTTTTAAAAAAGGGATGTGGCTTGTTTGTCCATGAGACAGCCATCCACCCAATTAGTCGAATTAAACTTCTACAGGTCCCATTATGGACTTCAATAATGAACCAGAGTACATATCATGAAAGAAACACTATCCCTAAACTGTAATCCCATTTACCATTTAAGGGATAAGCTAGGTAGACTTGTCAGAAATCAATGGCCACAGCCAAGCAGTGGCCAAGAGCTGGATGTAACATGAATGGCAGAACATCCCAAACACAACCTTTCGAACACTTTGCCGATCAATGGGATGACCACTTCAGGCTGTTATTGCCAGTAATGAAGGGCATACTTCCTACTGATGAATTATCCCCGACTTTCTGTGATACATGTCAATTAAATCTGACGTCATCTTTTTAAATATTGACATTCTAACTGTTTAGGATTGTGACAAATTGTTTAACCTGTTTATCAAATTACTAATGATTCATGATATTAATGTGAAAAATATAAATTGAAAAAGACCAAACTTACAGATTACAAGTCTAACATTTAATGCAGTTGTATTATTATGTATTATCTAAGGGGCCTTAACCATTTATTGATGATGAGTTTGTGCCAATAAAGTATTTGTATTTGTACTTGTATTTGTATTTAATTGTAATGATATTATGCAGCCTTTAATCTCAATACAAAGCACAAAACTCAGAAACAAAAAAAAACTGCCCATTACCACTGTATTACTTTTTTTGTAGTTCTTTTTTTTTGCAAGCCCATCAGGACTAGTTCAGTTTTACAATGTTGTTTTTATACATATATAGGGTTTATATGATGCCTTGTGTATTGAAACATGCTAAAAATTTACTGTGGTTCTAATCATTGAACATGAGGAGAGGATTTCTAAAGGAAGGGAAAAAACTGTACACATAGAGAGGTAATAAAAATTAACTAAGGTTCTAATCATTGTACATAAAGAGTGGATTTCTCAAGGAAGGAGAAAAACTGTACACATAGAGAGGTAATAAAAATTAACTAAGGTTCTAATCATTGTACATAAAGAGTGGATTTTTAAAGGAAGGGAAAAAACTGTACACACAGAGAGGTAATAAAAATTAAGTAAGGTTCTAATCATTGAACAAAAAGAGTGGATTTTTAGAGTGGATTTTTAAAGGAAGGGAAAAAAATGTACACATAGAGAGGTAATAAAATTAAGTAAGGTTCTAATCATTGAACAAAAAGAGTGGATTTCTAAAAGAAGGGAAAAACTGTACACATAGAGAGGTAATAAAAATTAAGTAAGGTTCTAATCATTGAACATAAATAGTGGATTTCTCAAGGAAGGGAAAAAACTGTACACATAGAGAGGTAATAAAAATTAAGTAAGGTTCTAATCATTGAACATAAAGAGTGGATAAAACTGTACACATAGAGAGGTAATAAAAATTAACTAAGGTTCTAATCATTGAACATAAAGAGTGGATTTCTCAAGATTTTTTGCCGATAAACTCTGTGCTCACTCTTACACATACACTCATACATTCTCATCTCCCTTGTATTACAAAATACAAAAAGGTAAATAAATAAAACGGGTGCACACTTAAAACCACTGTCCTTTTATTATGTGCACTCACTTCTTTATTTTATTGTAATACCTCTGTGATTCTTTTGGGTATAAAGTTGTATCTTGAGTATAAACAGATCGGGCTGGTAGTATAAGTGATTCACCAAGGGTTTCAGCGTGACAAACAGACAGCTCCTGAAACATAGAATGGTGCACAATTAAGTCCCTTTCAGTTCCTTTAAATAATAGGAAAAAGGAAGCTGGCAAGTTTATTTGTCAAATTTAACATTAGAAAATTTGGTTGTTCGTAAAATACGTTTAAACTAACGCTGAAAATAATTAAGTTTTTGGGAAGTCAGTTTTTTATAGGTTAAAATGTGAACCTGTACATGTAGTCCACTCGAATGCAACTATCTCACATTTGTCCTAAGCAATGGCTTAATGATGGGTTGTATCCTGCAAAAATACTTCTAACCTGTTCAGATTAACGGTAAGATTTGGTTTCATAGTCCTACCTTAGAATGGCCCTGTTCAGGTTAACGGTAAGATTTGGTTTCTTAGTCCTACCTTAGAATGGACCTGTTCAGGTTAACGGTAAGATTTGGTTTCTTAGTCCTATCTTAGAATGGACCTGTTCAGGTTAATGGTAAGATTTGGTTTCTTAGTCCTACCTTAGAATGGACCTGTTCTGGTTAACAGTTAGATTTGGTTTCTTAGTCCTACCTTAGAATGGACCTGTTCAGGTAAACGGTAAGATTTGGTTTCCTAGTCCTACCTTCGAATGGACCTGTTCAGGTTAACAGTAAGATTTGGTTTCTTAGTCCTACAATGTACCTAAGAATGGACCTGTTCAGGTTAAGAGTAAGATTTGGTTTCTTAGTCCTACCTTAGAATGGCCCTGTTCAGGTTAACAGTAAGATTTGGTTTCTTAGTCCTACCTTAGAATGGACCTGTTCAGGAGACAGTAAGATTTGGTTTCTTAGTCCTACCTTAGAATGGACCTGTTCAGGTTAATGGTAAGATTTGGTTTCTTAGTCCTACCATAGAATGAACCTGTTCAGGTTAACGGTAAGATTTAATTTCTTAGTCCTATCTTAGAATGGACCTGTTCAGGTTAACAGTAAGATTTGGTTTCTTAGTCCTACCTTAGAATGGACCTGTTCAGGTTAACGGTAAGATTTGGTTTCTTAGTCCTACCTTAGAATGGACCTGTTCAGGTTAACAGTAAGATTTGGTTTTTTTAGTCATACCTTAGAATGGACCTATTCAGGTTAACAGTAAGATTTGGTTTCTTAGTCCTACCTTAGAATGGACCTGTTCAGGTAAACTGCACGATTTGGTTTCTTAGTCCTACCTTAGAATGGACCTGTTCAGGTTAACGGTAAGTTTTGGTTTCTTAGTCCTACCTTAGAATGGACCTGTTCAGGAGACAGTAAGATTTGGTTTCTTAGTCCTACTTTAGAATGGACCTGTTCAGGTTAACAGTAAGATTTGGTTTCTTAGTCCTACCTTAGAAGTGACCTGTTCAGGTTAACGGTAAGATTTGGTTTCTAAGTCCTACCTTAGAATGGACCTGTTCAGGTTAACGGTAATATTTGGTTTCTTAGTCCTACCTTTGAATGGACCTGTTCAGGTTAACGGTAAGATTTTGGTGTCTTAGTCCTACCTTAGAATTGACCTGTTCAGGTTAACAGTAAGATTTGGTTTCTTAGTCCTATCTTAGAATGGACCTGTTCAGGTTAACGGTAAGATTTGGTTTCTTAGTCCTACCTTAGAATGGAACTGTTCAGGTTAACGGTAAGATATAATACCCATTGAGTTATAATGGGAAAAATTATTTAAACAATTTTCTCAAAGGAAAGGGATGTTTCATCATTGTCTTTCGTGTGACAAAAAATGAAAGTTTTGGTTGGAAAATATAGTTGCTAGACAGCAAAATCCATTATTTAAGGGAACTGAAATTGACATTTATCAGCAACATGCGACAGATGACTCCATTATTATTACCACCAAATTTAATCATTGTCTAGTCACATTATATGTTTTTATATAAATTTTCTCTATTTTTGATTGATTGTTGTTGGTAGACTATGCTGTAGGTAGCCATTTAAACTTATTATATTCCAAATATTAAGCACCCAGGGTGCTTAAATGAATTCAAAAACAGAAGAGATTATCTGAATTGTCAAAATCTGTAATTCAATCATATCTGGTTTAAAGTACTCTGTTGTCATGGTTATTCCTGTGCTAGCTACACTGCACATGCTGCAGGGATAATTTTTTTTCATATATAAAGTACATACATATATCATTAATGTCAAATCACATCCTTAGTGCTGTAATGTTTAGTAAGCTAACCTCGAGTGCAGAAAGTTTTTGGTTCAACCCCTGGCTGAGTCAAGCCAAAGACATTAAATTAGTACTTGCTGCTTCTCTGCTAAGCACACAGCATTGAGGAGTGTTAGCAAAGACTTATCGGCCCAGAGTCAGAATAATGTGTTTAGGTAAAGTGGCATGTCTTCCTGTGGACTTGCTTTTTTGAGCTAGCAATTTAAAAATCTGACTCAGTTGGGTCACTGATTGGGCTTGAGTGGGAAGTGTGTTGAAGTTTTGAAATTTTTATATCCCACCCTGGGCAGAGATATACAGATAGCCCAAGGGAACAATTTTGGATTGTTGCTGTACTCCTTTTAAACTATTTGGAATATGGAACAGAAACTTGGCTCAGTAATAGCACTAGTGATGTAGATTATGCCAAAGGATTCTGGATATGAATAGCACCTTCAGGGGCAGGGCTGCTCATGTGACCTATGGCAGTCACAGGTGACTTATGAAGGCAATAATGGGACCTGTAGAGGTTTAAATTTAACTGTCTCAAGGACAATCATGCCACATCTCCTATTTTTATAGGATGGGCACATTTTTCCTTGTCCTTGAACTCCTCCCAGGTTTTATAGGCTACAGAATTGAAACTTAGCTCACTTACTGCACTATTGAGGTGCCAAATTTCGGAAATGTGACTGATGCCACTGGGGTGGGCTACAATCCCCCAGTCAGAGACTTTAACATTATCTTTACATTTGTTAAGATCCCCACCCCTAAACATATATATTCTAAGTTGGCATGAAAGGACAAGTTCCACAGGCATACCTTTGGGTTGGCCCCACCCATTTAATTTTTTAAATTCAATTTATCTCAAAAATGGTTCAGATCTCCACACCTAAACCATATGTTTTCTTAACGGAAATGAAGGAACAAGTTCCATTGGCATCCCCTGGTGGATTGCCCCACTACTCTCATTATTAAAATTTTAGGTTAACCCAGATTTAAGGTTATCCCTGAAATGGTTCAGATCTCAACCCCTAAAATAAATTGTTTGTTGGATAGAAAAGACAAGTTCAGGATGGCCTCAACCCCTTCATTTAGAAAATTACAAGTTATCTAAAAAACAATTCAGATCCCCACCCCTTAACCATATATATTCTTAATGGGCATAAAAGGACAAGTTCCCAGGACATCCTGGGGTCAGCCGACCCTCTCATATAAAAACTTTTAAGTTATCTAAAAA
The DNA here is from genome assembly GCA_032357055.1 of Geukensia granosissima. Lineage (NCBI taxonomy): Eukaryota > Metazoa > Mollusca > Bivalvia > Mytilida > Mytilidae > Geukensia > Geukensia granosissima. Next base: position 1,159 of record JAULBM010019869.1, on the reverse strand, counting down.
ATGGTTCAGATTCCCACCCTTATAGCATATATCCTCAACCTTATAGAATATATCCCCACCCTTATAACATATATTCCCACTCATATAGCATATATATATATTGATAATCAGCATGAAAAGACAAGTTTTAATGACTCCATGGCAGTCTGCCCCACCACACTCATTTTTAAGTTAAAAGTTATTTAAAAAATGTTTGGATCCCCTTCCCTTAACCATATATAATGGTTATATATACTTAGTCTGCATGAAAAGACAAGTTCCAAGGGTATCTTCAACCCCTAAAATAAATTGTTTGTTGGATAGAAAAGACAAGTTCAGGATGGCCTCAACCCCTTCATTTAAAAAATTACAAGTTATCTCATAAACAGTCCAGACCCCCAATAAAAAACCATATAAATATATATTCTTAGTTAAAATGAAAAGACAAGTTTTATGGTCATATTGTTCTATTAATTCACATTTTACAATTCAACATCAGAGAAGCATGGGGATATGCAGCATGGCTGCTTCAACTTGTTTAGAATAGCCTAAAAAGAATTTTAGTTCCCCCCCCTACTTTTGTCTTTTGAAATCAAATTGCCATTTTCTCAAGAAATTTTTGTTCTTCAGTCTAGTGAAACTATGAAATATCAGGGTTTGATGTAGCGTTTAAGGGTGTCAAACTAACTTAAGTTGAGGGCACTTACGACTGCATGGCATTTTTACTAGGAATAGGTATGTGTACAGATCACTGTAATGTTTTTGTTGCAAGTAGATGATTTAAATTTATCTGTATACATCACTTAACCTACTTTGCTGTAGATAAATGATGTAAACTTATCTTCTGTTCAGATCACTGTGACCTACTTAGCTGTTGATAAATGTTTAAAATTACCTTTACAAATCAGTGTGACCTACTTCCCTGTTGATAAATGATTAAAACATCTTTAAAAATCATTGTAACCTACATTGCTGCAGGAAGATGATTTGAACTTATCTTAAAGATCACTGTAACCTTCTTTGCTGTTAATGGAGGATTTAAACTTGTTTGTACAGATCACTGAGACCTATAAAGTATATGGAGGGAGTAACACTCAACTCCAAATTCACACACCTGTGATACATTTTGTAAGTGGGTACACTTAACTCCCAATTCACACACCTGTGATACATTTTGTAA
>JAULBM010019858.1:0-11401 GCA_032357055.1 Geukensia granosissima | reverse complement strand
AATTCCACCTCGATGATTCAGGGACATCGGCACGATAAAAATATCGGTACGCTCTGCATTTTTTCTCAGTTTTTTCCCTTTGAAATAACATTATATAGCTTGAATTAACCTAACTTTTTATCAGTTCACATGTGTAACTCCTTATTGCTCAAAAATATTCTTTGGTATCCATGTGTTAAACGAAAAGATGTGGAACTATTTAGGCCACATAACTCCCATATATCTAAATGCGTTTAAAATTTGGTGGTGTTATCTATTGAAATAGATGACATTACATAGAAAGATTTTGCTAAGCAAAACTTTCAATAAACTTAGATACTTGTTTTTGCTTGTTTAAATAAATACAGTGATGGTGATATTCTCTAAATGTTCTTGTAGAATTTGGTGGGTGAGTTTTTCAATAGACGGTTGGCATTTCAATGGGCTCAGATTGCTTGCCCCCTCCCCCCAGATAAAAGAGCCGACTTGTTTTTGTCCTTGTATGAAGCAGAATTCATTCAGAGACTCCTGCAATATAACAAAAAGAAATTGACCAGATCGTTTAATATTACTTTTATATCATTGATGTTTTATTTGTCTTTGATAATCCTTCGTTAAGTGAACATCTCCATAAAATACATCCCACCCAAAATTAAAGAGACTACATTCTCAACAAAATCTGCTTCAAACCTAGATTTATTCCTAGAAATTGACCAAGAGGGAAAACTTGTTCCTTAGATTTACGACAAACGGCATAATTTCAACTTTACTATTGTAAACTTCCCATATTTATGTGGCAATATTCTGCGACTGCCTATAGGATGTATGTCTGGCATTTGATTCAATATTCTTGTGCCTGTTTTAAGTGTCAGGGTTTCTGAAGGGAGTCATGCTTTTGTCGCATAAATTACTACAACAAGGATACATCCATTCAATGTTGAAATCGTTCCTCCTAAAATTCCATGTTCACCTTCATTGTATCTTAATTAGTTATGGACCTTTATCTAGTAATACAATAAGTTGACCTCTTCTCGGAGAGTGCTTCAAAAATAAAGACAATGTGGCTTGATTGTCTATGCGACAGCAACCCAGTCCAAATTGGGTTTGATATTGTCTTGTTTGATTTGTTTTGGTTCGTCTGTTACTATTTTTCTTTTCCTTCATTTTTCCATTGACAACTTTTTGAAGGAGAGGTTGTGATCCAATTAAATATAACATAGCACTTCTAGTGCTGGATACAGCTCCCCTCACAATTTTTCAACTGACCATTCGTAATTCCACTTGCACTTGCAGTAAATCTGACTTGGTATATAAGGGTCACTTTTATTTAACTTAAAAAATTAAAAAAAAATAAAGTACAAGGATGAACATATCTTTATTAACATATCTTGATTTCACAAAGAGATAGTGGAAGAAAGTTTGTATTTTTTAATGGATTTTCTAGACAATATTTCATCAGTTTCGTGTCTTATATTGACAAGATTTTAAATTTTTTTTTTTATAAATTCTAGTTTCATCTTTGATTGATAGTTGGCTAAGTTCCAAAAAATCACCTCCATTTCCCCTTTTAAGTGCTCCATAAAATGAAGGAAGATTTCAGATAATGGTTTTACAACTTAAGTATTTTTAGTTCTTCCCTTGAGTTTATTTACCCACGTGGGTATAGAACACTTTTTGAATAAAATTGTTAAACATTTAATTCCCAATAAGAATTTGATTGGATTAAAAGTCAATTCAATCACAAACAAATGTAATCAACAGCTTTGAAGTTCCTTTGACTATTGATCGTAACACGATTTTGTGAGGTTGAAAAACGTTGGATAAAAACATCAAAAATAATTTTGGATGTCAAAGTCTAATAGATCGTTTAAAGAATAACCTATTTTCTTCTTTTTATAGAAATTGATTGTCATACTTGAAAATTAGATTGAAAAATAACTTATTCACAAGAAATTCATCTGGTTTTTATCGTGTGTAAATCGTAGTAAATATTACCTGACCATGGGAACTACGACGAGTTTTGAAGTCCCCAGACAAAGTTTCAGACTAAAACGTTTGACAAAACACTAAAAGAACTAATTGTAGCTTTCACACCCGATATGTCATTCATAAAGTGATAATGAACCCGTCCATCATGTTTTGGCCAGTAAGTTGACTACTAATTTGCATATAAATGTTGACCTACAGCAATAGAAAAAAACAGAACATTTTTATAAAAGACATTTTACTGCACAGAATCGATATCACAAATTTAAACTTTATTCGAAGAAAATTTTCATTATATTTTGCATATTAAATTTCGGCGATTTGCTTGTTTACCAGCTGCAGTTCTGATACTTTATCTTAGAATTTAATGAAAACTTTCCTTTTCCATACAAAAATTCGCGCAATTAAAATGAACACTAACATATAGGCCCTAACCCAAAAGTACTGCGGGGAAGATCGACGAAATTCAAGGCTAGTATTACCATGCAAGAAACTGAAATTAACAAAAAATAGTATATAAATTTGTGTATTTTCAATTTAAGAAAATCAAGCGCGTATTTACTTCTTCTGTTATTTAATCGAATTTTCCTTTTTTTGTTCATAACTATGCGGACAAAACATGATGCATTTTGATTATCACAAATACGGCGATGAATATTCCATGCCTAGCACGAATAAGTATATTATATGTGTCTACTGAGTCACGAGTTTTTGACAAATACCGAGGGTTCAAGTTCAGGACATGGGTTAATATTTTATATGGTCCAATCAGTAGAAACTAATTTTGTACAATTGACCAGTCAATTTGGTAGGGGGAAACCATGTAGGGAGAATTTAACTGTCATTTAACACATTTTTTATCACCAATTTTCTGTAAAACCAGCATGATATTTCACATTAAATCTGTTACATTCTATTAAGAATGTCAACACCTCAATGTCGAGTGCTTCTTTTTTGTTCAAAATGCTATAATAAATTGTGTACAAAGTTTGGCCTCCAAAAGTTGATAAAAAAACGAATTTTGAACCAAAAGTACTGTGAAGTTTTGTACAGTATAATGACAAAATATGTGTAGAAATACGGAGAAATTATTCCTTCTTAAGTGTCATAAATTTTGAGGGTAACCGTCAATTTATTCAGTTGTAATAGTTGCAAAAGTGTAATATGGTATATGAAACATCGAATTCCCTCACAAAATCTTGTTACGGACTATAAGCACTATTGCTCAGGATAAAATTTGTGTAAACTAGAGCCCATGGCAAAGTCAGGCTGCCGTATTATAAATCAATCGCTAAATCAACGTGCACGTTAGGCCATAGAAAATGGATGGAATATCGTCCATGCTAAATTAGGGATTGTTTTATGAAAGGTTACCCTGAACAAATTATGGCTGCCTTGAATAATTTTTTATTCTAATATGGTAAATATGTAAAAATGTACAAAAATTCTGTAAACTGAGGATACACGCTTTCACCAGATAACATTGTGACATCAAAATTTTTGTGCTTAAAACACATTGTGAAGTCATAATGTATACAGTCGAACCTCATTAAGTAGAAGTCGCAGGACCTCGGGAATATGTTCGAGTTATCTGAGGTTCGACTCATAAGAGTTCGAGTATGACGTCATTTTTTTCATATGAAGGTAGAGGCACGCCATTGAGAGTACTGTATTTTGATATTAATATTGTTGATTAATGTATGCTATGTATCCTTGTATTTTTGTTGCTCCGGATTGCTTGTGCAAGAACCTGTTATAATAAATAAAATAAAATAAAAATGTTGAAAAAATAATATAACATTAAATTCAAAGCACAACATACATTTACAAGTTTCGTCGTAAACAATACACAAATATTTACACAGGTAAGTTCCTATAAATTACGGAATGGACTGCCAAAGCACTAGCGAAAATAAACAAGTCCTGATAGTTTACTAATGGGTGTTTTTTAATAATAAATTCAATTGTGAACAGAAATTCGTAGATGAAAGAAACCGCTTATTAATCACATTTGACCATTTATTGATCTTACATATAATTAGCTTTAATCAGTCCCAATCACCCATGTTAAGGGCATGGGTTGTTTGAATTCTTTTCGGTAATTACATGTAGCACAGATAAAATAACTGACCACATCTTGTTTGCTTGGCCCAGCCTAATCAAACATGTGACACAAAAAGTGACAACAGGATGAACTTCGAAGCCACTAACCTTTGAACAAACATGTTATTTAGGACAGGAAATAACTCATCACTGTCATTAAATTTCATTTCATTGTAAAATAAAAATATTTTTCAGTAGAAATTTGATCGATATTTCTCAACTTCTACCTAACTGAGTAAAATAACATGGACTTTTATGTGAAGTGGCATCTGTTTGTTCTCAAGTTATCCGAAATTTTGGGTCTACATTTATACAATGGAAATTTTGCTGGCACCAAGTAAATACCTCAAGTTGACCGAGATAGCGAGACAATCGAGTTCGACATAACGAGCGTCGTCTATAATAACTTTACTATCGGTAAATCCTGTTGACATTTTCACGGTCTCATATTAAAATTGTCATTTTATAAGGGTGAATTAGAGTTTTTCAAAAGGTGTGGCATTCCTCATTTGTTGAAGGCCATTTTGATCAAAAATTTAATAGTTGTTAAACTTAACAACGAGTATCAAAAAGGGGTATAATTTGGGCCAGTGATGGGTACCTCAAGAATAGTTATGATCGGTTGTTATTAATAAAGCCGTAATAAAACCTTTGAGGTCAAACTCCTTAACTAAAGTAGTTTCAGCTAATGGATTATAACTAATATTTTGATTTTACCTTCTTTTTACAGAATTTCAGTGTCCATGTGTTTGGATTTAAATTTACTCCAAAGGATCAAAACAAGATGGTAAAGTATCTTTTGTCTTATTTGTTGGTTAGCTTTTTGGTAGAATTTCCCTTATTTACTTTGCGGAAACATTACCTACCTTAATAGGAGTTCACATGTAAAAAAATTTATTTTTTCAGCTAAAAAAAAATAAGCATTTAATGGGTATGAACTACAACTTGGGTGACATTCATTTGATGTCAGCATAATGTTTATTAACTACAACTTGGGTGACATTCAGTTGATGTCAGCCATAAACAAATAAAGATTAAATGAATTCTTAGTGAAAAAATCTAAAACATGTTGAGAGTGATACTTACCTTTATAGTAACTAAGAAACAAAAATTATCCACGTACTGGTTTGATAAAGAAAGTAAGATTGGAAACCTCACACAGAAATTTAACCAATGATATCTAAAGCACCCCCAAATCAAATATTGTGTATGCGTAAAATAAACTGCTCTTACCTGAATATTATCAAAAATGTACATGTAACAAAACATTAAACACAAAGGCAAACCTATGACCTATGTTGATGCATATTTGTAATTTGAAATTTGAACCTTAAGGAAAGCTGTCTCAGACAATCATACCACATCTCCTATTTCTATGTCTTTACTTTTCTATCACCAATAATTACAGGGAAATAAGATGCAACTTTAATCTACTCTCACATCTAATAGCATGAAAAAATAGGATGTGTTTTGATTTGTATTGAAAATTTTGTATTGAAATGTAGAAAACCCTATTAATTTTACAGATAGTAAACACTCTAGTACACTATGCTTACCCTACAAAGTCTTCACTGCTGTTTGCATTCTACTATGGCAAGGAACATAAACACTTAGGTAAAATATTGTAATTATTTTGACATACATGTCTTAGGAGTTTTAGAATATTGTGAAGAATTATTATTTTTTTGAAGCACCAATACAATGTATAATAAAATCTTGTTGAACAGAGTAAATATCAAAGTTATTAAAAATATAGAATTGTATTATTTAATTAGATGTATTGGATTCAAAAGCTAATTTTATGTAGAATAGTGCAATTTGACTAGGTTATTTTATATTACATGTATTGTGGTCTTAACCAGGCCTATATCTGTTCTGTAAATGAAGTTAATCATTTTCTTCAAAATCATGTTCTATTTAGCTTAAGATAAGTCTTGTTTGTTTATAGAAAGTATTATTTTCTATGAATAATAAAAGAGTTTAAACTATTCACAACATCAGAAAATCATGATAAATAATCTTCATTATATTAACTAAGTTTATCTTCTGTGGTCCTATGAAAACAATTGCTGGTACATGTAAATGTATTTTTTATTGCAGATTTTGGTAGTTCTGTAGACACACCCCTTTTTGACAGTCCATCTGACTGGGAAAGGGAGATAAATAGGTGTAGGTGTTCTAATAAATGGTGGGTTACTGATGTCAACAATAGCTACCAAATGTCCACTAGGTAAATTTTGTTTTGTCAGTTATATACTTTAAATTAAAATTACTAACCCTATTTAGGTCACCTCACAAATTGAGGGGGCTTATGTAATACCCTAAGCATCAGTGTGGCAGGTAGCATGGTTAAAATCCATTCTCCCGTACTGGCATTAACCTCAATAGCCATATTGGTATACATGATGCATCAAGGAATGACAACTGCAATGCCTGCTTTGGATGTTCACTTTGACTTATATTTAACTCATGAATGACTTGGTTAGGAAAAATGGTTAAAGTCCACTCCAGCTTACTGACATGGCCATCATCTACCATTTTGCTTTGCATGATGCATCTAAAGATGACAACTGCAAAGTATGCTTTAGAAGCTGACTTTGACCTATATTTAATGCATGAATGACTCAGTTACCTTGAGTATTGATGTCAATGTCTATGTTGGCTTATGAGATAGCAAGGTTACAATCCATACTTTGTTAATTGCATGTACCTCATCAAAGATATTGGTATACATGATGAATCTTGGGATGAAAACTGCAATACTTGTTTTGGATGCTCACTTTAACATGAGAACCACTAGGTTAGGAAACATTTTTTCATGTTTACTGACATATCCCACATCAACCATATTGGTATGCATGATGCATCTAGGGATGACAACTGTAATGCATGCTTCAGTTGCTGGCTGTAACCTATTATTTGCATATGAATAACTTAGTTTAAGTCCATTTCTCCTACTGGCATGTCCACATGAATCATAATGGTATGCATCTAGGGATGATAACTGCAATGCATACTTTGGATGCTGACTTTGCCTTATATTTAATGTAGGAATGACTTGGATAGTAAAGATTATTATTCCAGCCTAATGACCTGTCCCACATCAACAATATTTTGATTTATGTAATAAAGAAACAGTTCTAATTCAAATCATTTTGTAATCTTATATCTTTATATACCTAAAATTTCACAATATTTATGCCATAACTAAGGTGAACTAAAATATTGAATAATGTTAAATGTACTTAAGTACTGATAATAATTTATATGCCTTAAAAAAAACTCATGGACATTGATGCCACATCTCCTATTTTTTTTACGTGATAATGACCTCTGTTTGATCCTCTACAATTTCTTTTCATCTAAAACTGCAAAGCCAAGTGAAACGTTATTTTGTCATCCCATCAGATTTCATAATGCTAAATGAGACAGTCTACATGGGCATAAGAAATCCATTAAAAAATCATGCAGGTAAGAGATGGTCTCAGATGATAAGAATAAATCACTATCAGACCTGCCAAAATAGTCCAGTGATTGTTTATATATATAGTTTCACATTTTATATTTCATGGCCTTTTACAGCTTCCGTTATGGTATGGACTTTGGTTCATTGTTAAAGGCCATAAATGGACCTGTATTAGTTTAAATTCTACTGTCATTTGGTGGGTGGCTGTCTCATGGACAATCATGCCACATCTCCTATTTTATATTTGATTGACCTTAAATCAAAACATATAACAGTATTTTAAATTTTACTGGTACTTCTTTCTGATGTACAAAACTGAAAAAAATTAGTATAGAATTGACTTATTTGATTTTCTAGTATTCACCAGTTTTGATAAGTGATTTCTATATTTTTCAGCTTACCAGAAAGATTTGTTGTACCATGTGGTTTGTTGAACTGTGACCTCCAACAAGCAGCATCACACTTTGTAGATAGACGCATACCAGTAAGATAATATTTATATGTTCAGGATATTATTTCAACCTTTATATCAAAGTTGATGGTATAAAAACTTATTTTAATTTTCAATAGTATGTAAGATAGAAAAAATGATGTGGAATTAAATTAACTTTAAAAAAATAATTGGTTTGGTCATGGTAATATGCCAATATTTCCTAGGTCTGAGACATTTTACTTTACCAAAAGGTAATATATCATGTCAACCTATAAAATAATGAATTATACTGTTATGGTTCCTCAATGAAATAGATATAAAATTTGAAAAAAATTTCAACATACATGTATCATAAAAAAATTAATTTTATAACTTAGAGATGATATTGTTTATATTTCCTCTATTGTTTTTTAATGAAGTTTTTATAGTAAGTTTCTATTCTTCAAACCCATAAAAAGAAGGAAGATAATAATTAATAGTAACTGGTGATACTATGAAAATGTATGGAGTTACAACTTTTGATTGTTTTGGACAATATGAATAAATAATTATTATTTATATGTTATAAGGTAAAACATGGAATCCATCTAAGGATTTCATAATTTTTAGGTTTTAATGTCAACTTTGACTTGGACTATATACCAGGTGAGTGAATACAGGCTCCTGTGAGCCTCTGGTTTCCATTCAAATTTGCAAGTACCATGCACAATGACAGTAAAGGTAGGTTAATGGATGTTTAAAGACAACCTGGTTATTTACTTTTTGGAGTGTTTGCTCAAAAGACAAGTATATGGACAGTCCTCTTGATACGCAAGAGCAAAATCAAAATTTTGGTCCATTCTCTCGACCCAAGGCCGCAACCTATCCTAAAAACTGACCTCTTTTAAGAAACTAATATATGTATTGTACAATTTCAGACATGGTGCTATACACATACAAATGGTGTGAGTCTTGTTAGAATGGCAAACCTTTTACCTCAGTCAGATGTGGCCACCTATGAAGAAAGGTAGGAACTCACATTGACTACTGACTGATTTAAGTTAATATAGGGAAAATATGATTATCGTAAATTGTAATACTATGAATTAAACTGTGTGTAAATTTGTACACTGGTTCAAAGACAGAAAGATAAATGCATTTTAGACTTGTTGGTATTACTTGAACTTGACATATCCTAAAAATCCAGATTAGCCTTTTACAAAGTGTTATTTCATCTTAACATTATATCAGTAATAGTCTTTTCTTGCCTTGATATATTCTGTAAGTGTTGTTGGATTAAGTATTATTCAATCATTTGGTCAAATTGGAACTCACAGTGAGTTGTAAGCAGTACATATTGTCTAAGGGAACTAGAACAGTAGTTTTTGAAGTTTAACTGCAATACCTATACAATATAATTTATACATATAGTTGGGCTAAGATGGCTGAGAGGTACAAATATGTTTGCACATTTCAGTAGAGATTTGATGTCCAAAGGGTCAAACTTGAGTTCCAGAATACACAAAGTTTTTAAACTATTTTCTGTGTATTGTCAGAATAAAAAAAGATTGTTATTTACCTTGTAGTCCTAACGTCACAACAATATAGTTCCATCAACTTTGTTCTATAATTCTGTATTGTTGAGTTTCCGTTGTCAATGGTCAAAATTGTGTTCATTTAAAGAACAAATATGTCATCATGTTGATATTGTCCAATCAAACTAACATTTTTATGATAAATTCTATATACAAAATATATTTGTGTACTGTTGACTTGACCAATATTTGACTCTCAGTTTTGTGGGATAGGTCTTGTTTTTCCTGTAGGTAAAAGTTTTAATGATACTGGTTATTTATAACTGATGGACAATGGAATAAGATTATGACATATTTAATAGAGATAAGTTCTTTTCTGCATATCTGATATCGAACAAACTTCATTTTGATTATTATGCCCTCAGGGCTGATACAAGGGATGATATGGATTTTACATTGTAAATTCATATCCGCCATCACTAGAGAACTGTGATGTCACGTTTAGTAGTTTTCGACGGTACTGACAATGTTCCATTTCTACTATTAAAATATATTTATATCTAAAGCCCAAGTGGCTGATATGGGGTCTCGGAATTATACCTGGGTTGATAAGGAAAGTGGCTTTTAATAATCTTTTATTATCAACACATGTGAGAGATTTTACTTTAAATCACCAAAAGACAAAGGAAATGAAACTGTACATATCTGTATTTGCAATGAATGCATTTACTAAGTATAGTTGAAAGTTTCTTCAAAGAAATGAATAATTATTTTTACAGGGAGCACACTGCAAAGATGTATGTAATTTATGTGTCATTATCAATTGTTATACTTAGGTAGAAGGCAATTTCTTGTTATTTCTCAGCTGAATACTTTTTATACATCCGCAAAAAAATGTGGTAATATTATGGTATGATGCTGTTGTCATCTTTTGCATCAGCAGTGATTGTGTGGGTGTATTCATTTGATAACTTTTGTTCTGGTTAACAGATTCTTTTAATATTTAAGGACATTGATTTTTGGTACCAGATAAATGTTGGTATATGTTTTTTTGGGGGAGGGACTAGAAGTGGTTTTCTTTACGTTAATATGTAAGTTTATCTTTTTCTTGTTAGATATTTATGGGGTTTGATTATTTTATTCTCCCTGATAAAGTCAACTTAATGTGTCATGACCCATCTTTTTTAGTTATTGAGATATTCCGTGTACCCTAATTTTGGAAACTTTTTTATTTCTCATCTGATTTTGATGTTTTTTTTCAAATTCAAATTTTTCAGATTCCTTATGAAAAATACAAAAAAGTTACCCTAGGCATTTTTTGTCACATTTACTGAATTTAAAATAAAAGGGGTCAAAGGGTTAAAAAGGCAATTTTTCAGGAGATGAGAAATTTAATTTTTATTTTTTCTTCTGCTTTCAATGATTTTTTTGTCAACAGATTTTCTGTGTCTCTTACTGGTTTCAAAATGAAATCTCATTGGGTGATTTTCCAAATCATTCCTTAGAGACATTGCAACGAAAATACTTTGGTGATAATAGGGGTCAAAATGATCATTGATCCAGATATATTACTGTGTCCAGCACAGTATTAAGGCCAGCAACATGTGTCCACCCTTTCCAAAATGTTCATTTTTTCACAACATGCTGTAGTCATATCATGCTGAGCTTGCAGTAATCCTCAGTTTATATTTATTGCTTTAACTAAACTAGTTTTGTTTCATCAAAAATAAAGCACTTTAGTAAATAACTTTTTATGCAGCCAGAGCAAATGTTTTGTCCATGTCATGTTATGGCATTGTTGACATTGTGTGTCTAAAACAGCAAGTTTTGTGTTAGATAAAAATAGTGATGTTCTGATGATCGAAAAAAGTCTCAAATCGGTCGGTTGGGCATGTAGATGTGATTAATCGATTGAATTTT
>JAULBM010019847.1:0-11401 GCA_032357055.1 Geukensia granosissima | reverse complement strand
TCACAAAATCTAAAATTTGGGCCAAATATGGGGCTTAACGTTCCTACTCCTTTGCGAAAAGATACATTTTGTCCTATCTTCAAATTTTGAACTGTTATTAGTTATCTGATGTGAACGGGGTTGTTTTAAATGATTCCTTGTTGGAAGGAGAACAAATGCTTCTCCAAGCAATTTTTTGTTGCATTGCGCGGCCGTTTTTTATATAAAAGGGGCAAAAGGGGCTAAAAATGTGATGTTAGTGATGGGAATTTTTTCATTTGATTCGTGTCATTGTAGTTTTTCAGGTTAACAGATTTTCTATATCTCTTACCGTTTCCAAGATAAAAGGGGTTAAATTGGCTGCAAAGTGTAAATTTTTGTCATTTTGTGGGATATGGGAAATTTATTTTGCGTCAGATTTTGATAGGATTTTTTTTATGGAAATTTATTTTCGCGTCAGATTTGATGGGATTTTTTTCATTTGATTCATCTCAATTAGAGCTTTCAGTAATATGTCAACAGATTTGCTCTATCTTTAATCATTTTTAGCTTTATTGGGTCAATGTGGGGAAAAAAGTCAATTTCGTATTATATGGAAAATTTTAATATTTCATCCTAATTTTGATGTTTTTTTTTCAAATCATTCCTTATGAAAAATGCAACCAATAAAAACACAAGTTTTGAGGAAAATACTGGTCAAAATGGTCACTTAGCTTGTCATATTATGGTGTGTTCAGCATTTTACTGTGTCCAGAACTTTATTTTGTCCAGCAATTTACTGTGTCCAACACATTATTGTGTCAAGCAAAATACTGTGTCCACACTTACCCAATAGATCTTTTGTTCACCTTTCACATTTCAACGTGCTGCGGTCGTATTATATTCCTGCGAAGCACCTCCGTTAAATAATAGATGCGACTATCGCTATCGTATTATTGTAGAAATATTGATACAGTGAAAATTGTTTTTAATTGGAGTCACACCCATTGTCATTACCACACTGATTTGAACTTTGTAGGCACTGGCAAAATGATTTCTAATATTTATATTTAATTTATGGCATCATTATCCTTCTTATCAATACTGACTGTATAAAATAGAATTTGCAGAAAAACTTCTGTTCAGTTAATTTCATTATCTAATTAAAATTTTCTATGGTCTTCAACAACGGTGAAAAATCCGTACTACATTTAAAGTAAGCCATGTAGATGGCCACAAAAGGTGTATAGCCTGAAATAAGTCTATTAATAAAAACCGTTTAATTTTACATAATCTTTTATTCTCAATGACCAGAATATATATAAAATTCAACTGCATCGTTATGTCTACTGTCTTTCTTATTAAAACGCATGCGTATATGCGTTTATCAAAATAAAATCAGATTCTTACAAAAAGATTTCCTTCCGAATTAAAAAGTTGGGAAAATGCATAGAAGTTACCTCTTGTATCTTGGAACGCTTTACAAATATGTTTATTATCACAAATGTAAGTTTTTTGTTGTTTTACAAAACCGAAAATCCAGGACACTAGAATCCAAAGCCAGGACAATATCAAAGTGTCCCGAAAGAAATCCAGGACATAGTAAAATTCTTTTGATAAGCTTTTTTTGAGCTCAGTAATGTGTTTACAGCAATTTATGACTGATTCAAAGTTCGTGAATTTGATTTTGAGTGTTAAGAAAGCTCCAATATATCAGATTTCGGAAAACGGAAATGATCGACCCGTAAGAAATCTAGGATTCCCTTAAAAAATCCCGACAGATTCCGGTAAAAAATCATGCTCTCGCAGGACAACGATACCTACGGTGATTGGTAGTCATATTAATCCTCTCTGCCTGAGTTCATCCTGGGTCCGATGCTTATAGACAAGTGTTGGATGTCATTTCTTTATATATTCTATTATTTGTTTTGTCTTGTTCTCGAGATCCCAGTTTGCATCGACTTTTGCTCCATTTATCCAATTCACTGTTTTATGCCAATTTCATTTTCAATACTAAAAGGGAAATTTGTCATTACCCAATATAAATTTCATTCATGCAGGATAAATTAAATTCGATACCAAATTGTGAGCTTTTTATAATATTGCTTTTTCATCCTTTTAAGTCTTTGTAGTAAAATGCGAAAACTGATTCAAATGTGCCATAATATGATTAAATATAACGTTATTGGAGAATAGCAAAGAAAATGTAGATAAAATGCCTTTTGTCACTGTTGCAACCTTTACTAAATAATATAAAAAACTTTGTGCGTACCCCCGGTCGATACTAAAACATTTTCTGTATAAACAAAAAACCAGAATTGAACAAATAAGAAAAAAGAGTGAGTAAATATCTTCGCCAAGATTTAAAAGACTCTGCTGATATTTCCTTCATTCTATGATTGTTTGTATCAAACTAAACCTGGATGATGAACGGGTAATTAATAGGTAGCAACTACGACAAATGGCATTAATGATTCTCTTAGAATTCAACAGTACCTTTTACCGGAATCCACTCTCCATCACTAAGTCTTATTTTGCATTTACGGAAAACAATATCAATGCCATCTGTACTTTTCACGTCATTAATATCCTCTCCCAAAAGTCTACGGAGAAGGGATGTTTTTCCAACACCATTTTCACCAATGATCAGAACACGAATGATGTACCGAATCTCTGATTCAGCCCGAATTAAAGCTAAGAATTTTTCCTTATCTTCATCACTCATATGTTGCAAGACTGTTGGTAATTTCACTGTGATTGAAAAACAGGTAAAAGTGAAATAACATTTACATGCAATTTTTTAACTAAGATCAAAATCATTGGCATACTATATTTTTTTAAAAGATTTGCATTACAATTAAACTAGAGGCTCCTAGAAGCCTGTAATCGCTCACCTGTGTCAAACGGCCTTGTATTTGAACTTAGTGCAGACATACAAAGTTACATCTAAGAAAAGGGCAAAAACTTCAAAAAGAGTTAATGAACTTCCTTGAAAATATCACCACAGATTTCATCATGCTGAACACTTTTACCCTGTATCAGAATTTGGCTTAAGTTAACGGTTTTTCAGATATATGCGAAAATCTTTGGTCAGACCCCTATATATAGCTATGTACTATTTTTAGTAACGACAGCCATGTTTTTCAACAGATCAAAATTGAGGCACAAACTTTGTGCAAAATACCCTAAGAAACATCCATGACAAGTTGCATTTCAATCAATTCAGTAGTTTCAAAGGAGAAGATTTTTTTGTAAATGTTAACGACGACGACGACAGAAGCCAAGTGACGGCAATAGCTCACATGCCCTTTAGCCTTCAGAAACTCGGTTTGTTTTTGTACTGGTTGATAAAGCCGCCAACAATGTGGTCGTGGTGTGTCGTAAATACTACATGGAGGAACTAAAGAAGGAAATATTTAATTCTTCTTCCTTTTAAGCCATGCACTCAACAGAAATTCAAATAGTAGACAGACACATTACTTCTACAGATAAGCTTAAGGTCCCTTCTGAACATTTCAAAGTCCCTACCATCTACTGGTTACCTTAACTATATGAAAAAAACTTTTCAAGTTCCGTTTTATCTCAGCGTCCAGTAAGCGTACTACCATTACAATTTCTGTCTTTTTGACTAGTGCTCTATATAAATTGAAATAACTTCTCATGAATTCCTTAAATAAAGCCTAAGAACATAATGGTATAAACTATTTTGTTGGAATGTAAAAATTTTGCTGGAAGTTTTGGATAAATAACAGCCTTTCGAAAAGCCTTTTGAAACTGCTGATAGTTATGATTTCTGTATTCTTTATACTACACCTCCACATTATCTTATTAAACAGAAATTCTCATATTTGATTGAATGGTTTTTCAATAAAACAATCATGAGTACATTTGCTGTAGTAAAGAAAGGTCATTTTCTCTGACGTAAAAGGCAAATATAAAACTACTTACTGGACCGGTGAGGAAATAATTGATGCTGTTTATTTCCTTCTGGATAACATTTTTATCGGTTTCGGCAATAAAATTTATACACAGGTCGTAGGAATTCCAGTGGTAACAAATTTTGCTCCTTTAATAGCAGATTTCTTTCTTTACTGTTATGAATCTCAGTTTATAGCCAAACTTCACAACGATTCTTCTAGAAGTGATTTAATAGACAAATTTAACAATAACTACCGCTACCTTGCTGGACGATATCTTTTGTGTTAATAATTCAGATTTCTAAAAATACACTTCCGAGATTTATCGAAAGGAATTTACTTTGCATAAAGCCAAGAATAGTAGCCTCAAATGCCCATTTCTTGACTTACATGTATCCATTTCTCAAGGTAAAATCTCCGCCAAAATTTACGATAAGAGGGACGATTTATCATTCCCTATAATTAATTTTCCCTTCCTTGACGGGGACTTTCCTTTGGCTCCTTCGTACGGGGTATACATTTCTCAGCTTGTTCGGTATGTTTGAAGCGACGTGTTAGATTTTAATGAACGCAATCTCTGTATAACTGACAAAAATTTCATTTCCGATTTCGTTACAAGAAATTGATTAAAACATTCACTAAATTCTTTCATAAATATAAAGATCTGGTAACAAAATTCGGATGTACTTGTTATCATCCGTAAAGGATATCGTCACACCATTATTATAAAATCTTCAAATATTTTTTTTAGTGGAACTAATATTGACTTTCTTGTTAATAGCTTAATACGGAATTAAAGAGTCTATATAATTATATTTCATTTTTGCATTATATATTTCATATATGTCTATATATATTTCATGTTCTTATGATATTTAAACACTTAATCCACTGTCCCAGGTTAGGGTGAGGTTTGAGCGCTCACCAATCGGTTTAACCCCGCCACATACTAATGTTCCTGTCGCAAGCCATGAATCTGTAGTCAAGTGGTTGTTATTGTTTTATTAGTAATTTATTATTATATTTTCACCGTTTTGGATTAGATTAGGTCGATTGTCCTGTTTTATGTAAAGATTTACATTTTGTTTTTCGGTGCCATTTACAGCTTTTGTTATGGTATGGACTCTGGTTCATTGTTGAAGGCTATTATATTAAAAGTTTAAATTCTACTGTCATTTGGTGGGTGGCTGTCTCATGGACAATCATGCCAAGTCTCATATTTTGATATAACAAAGAGGCCAAATATAGAAATATTCAGTGAAAAAACATCATCTATGTAGCAAGACGCGAAGTGAAAAACTGAGCTATTTTTTTTCTCTTTGTTATGCATGAAGCCCAATTCATGCAATTAAAGGAATAAATCGGCTAGAAGGGGTGTACAGTTGGTTCCTATAGGAATGCCGAGAGTCTTCTGAAATACAGGTCCGCCAAACATAACAAACATGATGTCAATCAAGAAATCAAGCTTTTTGCTTATTCCACCTTAAGGGTCCATCTCATTAGAATCAGAGCGGAGGCTTTTCGTCTTTAGATCTAAATATCTGAAGCTGCAATTGCCCTCTGTTTTAAAAAAGTAAAATGAACCAAAGCTTTTAATTTTTTCTTTCGTTTAAAATCGGGAGTAGTGATAGAAAGGGTGAGAAATCGAATATGTTGATGAGGAATGTACATTGATTTGTGGTATTCTAACAGATATTTGGATTTTGTTTATAATTCACATTTGATTCGCGCCTCGCTTAACAGGAACAAACCATTTCCAGGCAAGTGTAACCCGGGATTTTTTGGATTTTTTCTTTACAGAATACAATTGATTGACGTTTTTCAACAGAATAAGAAGATAATAAAAAAAAATCAAAACATTAATAAAAGAAATTCGAAGATACCAAAGGGACAGACAGAAATCGTTAAATCGGAAGAAAGACAAGACCATGGCCAACAAAAAGAAACGAAAGACAAACATAGACCACACAACACTACACTGAAAAGTAAAGCTTGAGTAACACTAAACCTAGTCAGCAACTCCGGCTCCACTAGTGGCACCCGTCGTATTAATTTTTATACAAAACTGGTGTATAGTCAAAATCGATTATAGTCACAACCGGTATTAGAACGGATTTGTAGTCACGACAGTGGTTACTCATCTTCATTAGGCTTAAATTATTCAAGCTTCAGTTTTCATAGCAACTTTGTAAGCTTAATTTTGTCTTCTGTTTAAGTTGTTTGTCATTAAGTTATCTGTTTACTTATATCTACAAAGATCTGTTAGAATGCCTCAAATCAAGGTCTCTTGCCTCTTGAAATATCAACGAAACATTTGATTTTTCCACCTTGTATCCTACTATTCCACATTTATACAGATATTTGGTTCTCGGAAGAGACAAGCTTTATTTTGCTATGAACCACTCTGATTCTAACAAAAATGACAATTGCGAATGCTAGATTTCTTGGCTGACAACAATTTTGTAATGTTTGGCGGAAGAAAGTGGTTCTCAACATACTGACGGCAGTACAAACCCGTTACTCGACGGGTTTTCATTGATTTTTACTGTACACCAGTTTTGTAACACGACGGTTTCCACTAGCTAGTGCAGCAGAAGTTGGTTCCGGAACACTTGACTTCACCCTGTTTTTTTGTAGGGTTCGTGTTACTCAAGCTTTAGCTTAAAGTGTATCGTTGTGTGTTCGTTGTCGTCTTTCGCTTCATTTTGTTGACCACGGTATTGTCTGTCTTCTACCTTAACGATTTCTGTCTTCTTTCTTCGAATTAATTTTATGATATCACTTGCTCCAGTAGTTAAAGGCTCCTGCTCTGCAAGCGATACTAGTCGTGTACCCTGGTGGTATACGTCGTTGGTTAGTTAAAATCAGTGTATGTTCATTATGTTTATTTATTGTTTTTTGTACCACGTATCAGACAAATTTTTTTGAAAGCAATCACTGACTTTTTTCATGCGGTATCGCAGAAAAAAAATACAAACCCAAACAATTAATTTCAGCTTCCATTAAACATAACATTTATTTCTGAAAATGCTTGATTCGTGATTGTCTTCACCTCATTTACCCAAACGAGCTTTAATTAAAAAAACTCATTGATATTTTAAACTCTGCCTCTTAACTTGATCTTAACTTTGAATATGACATAGACATTAGAGAAAGAATAAAACAATCTAAATGACAAAAGTAAGACACTTTCCGTTTACTGGTAGTCATATTCCAACTGCTCCAGCGAATGGCGTATATAGCACCCTGCTCAAACGTTTGTCAAAAGCATATGTTCAATACAACGTTTTTCTTAACAAAATTGTGTCGTTGACACAGTGATATGTTGCTCCTAATTCAAGTCATCTCTCGAGAAATTTCATGGTTGACACCACAATGTTGTCGGGCGTTATCGGTGATTTGTTTCATTAAGATAAAAAACTTTTCCCGTTAAGATGCAGAGTAAAAAGGGCTTTTCACTTTCACTGCCTGGAGGTTAAAATTCCTTGAAGACTTCCACTTTGTTCAGAAATGACAAAAACCGATTTGGAAGATGCGGCGATTTTTATTTTAAAGCAGCGGGTGTTGGTGGGGTCCGCATTGTTTATAGTTAGATTTTGTTTTAATTACAGACGTATAGGACGTGTCATATTCTGTTTTGTTCTTGTTTTCGAGATTGTCGTGTGTGCCGACTTTTGTCGTGCCTTTTGATTTCCTTAAGCATATTACGATTACTTTTAAAATTTGATACCTTCTACTTTCAATACTGCCTTTCTAATACAATGTTTGGCTGTGACAGAATATTCTCCTTCGTCATCGAGATTGACGTTATGGATAGTAAGCACATGTTTGGTATTACTGACGTGTAGTGAGTATTTATCGGATGGTTTCAAAAGGTGTTCTTTCCGGTACCAGAGTACATCTGAACTTTGTTTAATCAGTTCACAGCAGAACTCGGCAGTATCCCCCTCTGTAACCTTTACATCTTCTAAATCATCTTTAAAGTAAGCTAAATGGTAAAAAACAATTATACTTTAGTAAAAATTCTCGACTTTAAAATTAAGTCTCATTCAACCTATGCAAGCATTTGCTTAGTTTCCTTACCCGCGAAAAATGGTATATAAACAGATTTTGAACAGAAATAGCCGACTTTTGATTATAATGAATAAACTTATTCGGTAGAGATATTTTTCTTTAAGATCTTTGAATATTATGCTCTTAAAATCAACATTAACGATCTTGCCAGGAATGTCCATCACAACTCAATTTTAGTTAATATATTGTTTCATTTCGTCCCATATTTATTTTTGTATTTGCACAATATATGTTATCGGGCTGAAATTGATATTGTATACTTAAGCCAGCTAGACAAGTTTTGACCGATATCTTATTTTAAGAGAACTAGATATATTATCAACTGTGTTTGGAGCTTGAACTATACTCTATGTCAAGCTTTTCTGGAGTGCGAAATTCAGGCTTTATTAAATTATATGTGCGTTTCCACCTTTAGATTTATTTTAAATCAAAAGAAAAAATTATCCCAAGATTAACGGTTCATGCTCTACACTATGCAAAAGTGTATTACATATTATAATCTGTCCATGTATTTCTCTACGGGGATATAACGTTGAGAGTTGGCCATCTTTGTTTTTGGCGGGAGCGCTGAAGTTTGACCTAGATAAAGTAATTTGAAAAAATGCGCTCATTTTGTTATTCGGAACCCCTCTTGTGATACATATCAGAAGAATTTCTTTTAAAATTCCATTCCGACCCGCCACTAAGCATTTTTGCAGGTTAATTAATCTTAGCTAATAACCTAATTATTTCCAAAAGCTGAAAACGTACACACCCGGTCTCGCGCCAGCTCGTGCAATTGACCACTTTCTGTAAACAAATGGCTAATTCTATAATGTAAAACCCCCGTAGAGAATTAAAAACTCGGCGCAGCTTAAAACACATCACGATTGCTTAAATGTATTATTGCAAGTAACTTGCACTTTTTTCAATCTACAAAATTAACATTATTTTATAATAATACGGTCATGACGGTAGATAGTTTTTCTTTCACAACGTATTTACCTACTCCAGCAAACTCTGACATAGAGTATAGTGAACTCATTGTTGCGTGCTCCCCGCGGGTGAGAAAAGTAGTTGGTTCGATCAACAGCCGGTTCAAACTAAAGACAATAAAACTGATACCTGCAAATTGCATGTCTTCATGTGTACTGCTTCTTAACACGGTAAAATCAGCTTCACCGTGTCGGACTAGTACACATCAGGTTCATTCGTAATTAATAAACATTTGTCCTGAATATGCGCATGCTGGATGTTTAGCAACATTAATCGAGTACTTTTTGGAGGTCGGTAAATTATAAAATCTCATTTTGTATTTGAAGTAATTGTCTGTTTTTGTTTATCGACTATAAGATATAAGTTTACTACAGATGGTTTATAATTTTTGCATTTTTTGTTACACCACTGTCCAGATAAAAGAAGGGTAAAGAAGTCACAGACATGTCTAACCACACCACATACTTATGAACCGGTCTTCAGTCAAAATCTTCTGGTCCAGTAAAAGTTGCTTTTTATGTGTAACTATTACTGATTTTACATGGTAAATATAAGTGACAGATTATTGGTACATTTAAATGTTATCACATTAAATTTTTGGATCTTTTACAGCTTGCTGCTTTACGTTGTGAATCTTTATCCTTTATTGAAGGCCTTAGGATAACCTGTGGGTGTTAGTAATATCTAGTTTTTGGATGGCTGTCTGATACACAATCTCTATTTTTAAAATTATTTTCAAATGTAGACTAACCACAAAGAGAAACATCAAACTTTAAGTATTTGAATTTCAAACTGTGTTATATAAATGAAAATCTCATTTGGAGAAATTTGAAATAATTTCTACTTATTGGTTTGTCTGTTGCTTATTTTCGGGAGTATTGATGCAATTGCAATAGACGGATTGCCAGTACGTGCATTTTCCCGCAAAATCTTGACGTCATTATACAAATATTTGGACGTCACAATGTAAAATGACGCCATTAACACCGATTGACCCGAGGTCATTCGGACAAATTCATTCATGAAATGGAATGTGTAATAGGTCTGTTGTTGTAATCCCTTAAAAGTGTCCACACATGAAGTATATTTATATTTATTTACCTATTTAACATTATAATTGTAACAAGAATAACGTAGATTTTATTTCTTTTAAAATCAATTGATACCTTCCACATCCAATACCGCCTTTCTGCTGCAACGGTTGGTTCTTACTGTGTACTCTCCCTTATCCTCAAGGACTACTTTAGAAATGGTTAGCATGTGCTTTCTATCCACGGCTTGTATTGAGTATTTATCTGATTGTTTTAACAGTTGTTCTCCCTTGTACCACTGTATATTTGAACATTGTTCGATCAGTTCACAACAGAACTTGGCATCATCTCCCTCTACAACTTTTACATCTGCTAAGTCGAGTCTAAAGTAAGCTATAAATATTCAAATAACTTTGTTATAAAATTTAATCCTTCACAAAAAATTCTCTTTATACATTGTAAGTAAAAAAATATTACCCCCATAAGAAAATCTTTGACTTAAAAACCACATTAGTAATACTCCCAAAATGCAAAATGATAATATCTTTTATACAATATACAAAGTACAAATGTTAAAAACGATTATATTCTGTCACCCAGAAATGTTATTTTTCTAATCTTCATTAATTTGAAAAAGTACTGCTCTAAAAACGGGCTGTTTTACAACTATGTGCAACAATATCATCACTTGGTTGACTGATAAAAATTATCTATTTCACTTTTTTCAAATCTGCCACTACACCGATTTTGATTATCACCGAGTATGACTTATTACCGGCTTTGACTACCGAGTGAAAAGACAGGTTGATCAAATGGAGCAGGGGTTGCTAACCCTTCCCGAAAACATGACCTCCACCATGTTTTATGGAGTTTGTAATTATTACAGTTGTGTTTGTATACTATCTATTTCTTTCGTTGATTTGAGTTGGTCATAGCCTTTCTTCTGACTTTACGATTTCTGGTGGCCCTTATACTGTTTTTAATTTTTTTCCTAATTATATATGAATTAAAATACATTATTGCCAAGATTCAACAATATCTATCTACATTTTGATTTTTTACCAAATTTTGAAACTATGGGAAAATTGTAAAGTGTTTTCAAAAAGAGGCCCGAAAGTGGCCAATTCTACATTTTTGAATCATTAGTTTTAAATTTTATATAGAATGTTCTCAAAAAGCATGTTGTTGTGCAGAAAGCAGAGAACAGTTGTAAAAGTGTACATAGCATGTGTAATTTGGTTCTGGGGCTCAAAATAAGGGCTGAAATGGTGATTGCTCATGCTAGCTTGTTACTTGAACTGGTTTTGTTCATTTAAAGGCCTCCTCCCTTTCGTACAACAACCGTTGGGACTTCATCACATTCGAACTCAATTATATTCTCTGCCCCTTCGTACTCTCAATGCTTTATATAAAACCTGTTTGGACAACCCAACTTATGAATCAAAT
>JAULBM010019836.1:0-11402 GCA_032357055.1 Geukensia granosissima | reverse complement strand
GTTAAAATTCTACTGTCACTTGGTGGGTGGCTGTCTCATGGACAATCATGCCACATCTCCTATTTTTATATTGTATAAACCTCAAGCAGTTGCTTGAAATATATAATATCTTGAACGATTTAAATGGTTCACCATGGCAGATGCAGATTGACTGATATATAAGAACATTAGAGCATGCATTTTCTCACAGATCCCCCTCTTTTTTCAACTCTGTCTACCTTAAAATATTCGAAACTTTTCCGACCTTTGTGTTTTTTTCTGGTCGCCGAACAGTTTGACATATATCCAAGCAGGTATCTCATCTTTACCCTTTGCAGGTGTTCCTTACTGTGACAAACGCTTTCGACTGTATTTGCTTAGCCATGCTCTCAACTTATTCGATATATATTTTGATATTTTTCATTGAGAAAGGTCGAATATCTGGGCTGGTGAATACCCCAGGAGACCTCTGTTCCACCCAGCAGCAGTGGTGCTGACCAAATGGTTCCAAAAGACAAGTTTGGCAATGTTATAATGCTATAAAATAGTGCATTTTATCATGATGTATATGTATATCAAGTATAGTATCTCTCATCAGCAGCATAAGAACCCAAACAAAGAAAGTCCGATATCATCTGATATCCAAAACTACATAGCAGCAAGAAGCAATTAAACCTAAACAAATCGAGAAAAAAAGAGATATTAAGCAATAAAAAGCTTTTCTGAAAAGCTTATCGTCTCTTTGATTTTATTTAATACAGAAGACCAATGTTAATTTTATAATAAATATTTAAGCATTGCCTGAAATATGCAGTTACTCAGTCACACATGCAATTATGAGCTCAAGACTGCAACGAATCATAAAAACATCCTTGATAAATGACCAAAATATCCTAAGCCGCAATGTATTAAATTGGAATACAACTCTTAATCTACGTAGAGGACAATGCAAGAAAGGTAACGAAACAAGGAAGGGATGATGACAAAACTGCGAGGGCACTTATTCAATTAAGAATAACTAAACTCAGATGATCCATGAGTACAAGATCATCATTGATGATAAATAAATAAAGATAAGAAAATTTATCACATATTTTTTTCAATATCCGTTATATTCGTTGCGTGATGGTTGAATAAGAAATACAGAAACAGTTACCAGTTTCAAGAACAAAGATAAAAAATTAACTTAAAATGACAACTCGATTCCAAAATACTAATATTATTATGGACCTCGTCATCTTAAAATTTCAAATTAAGATGTACAGCAATTGTGATTAGAATAAATATTTTGTCAGGCCAGTGTTGTCGGTGTGAAACTCAGCTGGAAGATTCCATCTTTTCATTGTCTTGTACATGCTTATTCTCACCAAACTCTATTTGATATTTTAAATTGGCTGCTTGACGACCTTGATTTGGATCTTAATTTATTACTTGTGAAAACGCCTCAATGTCTCAAGAACGAATGTTAATGTAGTGGATGATGTTGTTTTTATATTTAAGTCTAACACGTTTTGCATTGTTTTGCACTGATTTTACCTATAGTTATTAACAAATATCATCTCATACTGATATAGAATATCATAACATTTAATATTATATTTTTTATTTATTTTATTACTGGGATTATGGAGTATTTTGAGTGATAGACAGGAACATTAACAGAATTTACATATAACCAGTTAAAACATGTAAATGGGTAACTATTATTAAGGAAAGGTCTCAAATGATTCCAATTAATGCTGCATATTTTTCTTATTTGAAGAAATACAGAAGCTTTTTATGAATTTCGGCTAATTTACGGAATTTACGGAAATTCTAAAGATATCCTAAAGAATTTTTTCTGAAATTAGCGAATCAGAAACAAGCAATTCCTATGTTGGTCATATTTGACTCTATGATAAATGCGAAATTGAAACAGATTTATAAATGATCTTGCAGAAATGCTTAAGGGAAGGCTTGTTTACAAACATGTTTACAAACACTTATTTTAGATTATTACTAAAAATTTATTACAATAATTCTGGAATTATATAAGAATAGGAGATGTTGCATGATTGTCCATGAAAGAGCCATCCACCAAATGACAGTCGAATTTTAACTTCTACAGGTCCCACTACGGCTTTCAATAATGAACCACAGTCAACATTGCTTGTTAAAACCTGTGACATTACAAGAAAATAAATAGGAAACTCAATTCTCGGGAAAATCATATACCACAAGTCTGTTAAACCCAAACTTTCATCATTTTTAATGATCGATTTGCTCAAATTAATCCCTTTACCTTTATCGCACCTATCGCGTCCAAAATATTCAATCACAAAGCGTTTATTGCAGGATCTCAATGCTGATGAGCCGAAGGTTACTCCCCTGGCTGTTTTGTGCCATAACTCATTCAAATATGGTCCTGGTGGTCACGCCATTACAGGAGATTTACATGTATTGGAAAACAAATCTCTCAAACACATCCTTCTAATCGTTAGCCGTAGTCCATCAATTGTAATTGCAACTATAAACTATTGTTGGATTCTGTAGTGGACTATGCAAGAAAATAGAAAAACAAGTTTCCCTCCACTAAAGTTAGGGACGATGATCTCCCTTTATTGTATTGAATGCAAATGTTACTTGAGTGTCCTTACAGGCAGCGTTTTAGTCAAGGATTTGTAAGATGTTCCATCAAGCCGCTGTCAAAGTTTTAACCACTATCTAGACGGGCAACCAAAAACACTGCGACCCAACCTTTGTAAGAAATGGCATACATCAGATTAAGATACTAAGCATACTAAAGAACTTCAAAGACCTGAAGAACATTCTAAACTTAGGAACTCTTTTCTCTTTTAACAGCATCAAAACATGTGACTTACCCACCCTTTACACAGCCAAACCACACGCACTTCTCAATTTTCCTTATCCATAAAGAACGGAGAAAGATGATACAAAAACATCGTTGTCGACAGAACCAAAACATACTTTGTTCAACGCAATACAATAATTTAAAAAACCAAATAAACAGAAGAGTTTATTACAAAAATGTTACACTTTCTAAGTGACAGCATTTTTGTTCACTTTGGTGGATGAATTTTGCAACAGACGATCGGCGAATAGGCATTAAAATGGGCAATTCTCGCCAAGCTATTTCTTCACTCGTTTGAGGCAGACTCTCTTCAAGAGCTGTCACAGAAACAAAAAATAAAGAAAAAACAGCGAAAGTTAGCCCGAATCACTCGTTTGAGCAAGACTTTTTTCAAGGGCTAATAAAGAAAGTACGAAAGTTAAACCAAACATCTGATATCCGCTTTCGTTATAAAGATGATGTTCTCTTACTGAACAATGCACGGTTCGGTTATTATCTTCACCTCATTTATCCAAATGATCTTGAAATTTAAGTTACAACAGACACTCCCAAGTCCGCCTCATATCGTCATCTCTACGTAGACAATGAAGGAAGGCTTCACACAAAATTATATGACAAACGCGATTATTTCATCTTTCCAACAGTCAACCTGCCATACACTGGCAATAACATTCCAGCTGCCTCGGAATACGGTGTATATTTCTCTTTGCTCTTGCGTGTTTCAAGAGCGCGTGTCCATCACAAACATTTTATTGTTAGAGCTGGGTCGTTTACACAGAAACAGCTCAGACACGGATATGTTGCTCCATGGTTAAATTCATCACTCCGGAAATCTTAAGGTCGACACAACGGTCGAAATGGAATATATGTTTCTCGAATGCAGACTGATTTTCCTGTGAACCAAAAGCAGTTGTTCACTTACTCCCTCTGGAGGTTGTAATCCCACTAAACCTTCCCCTTTACCTTAACATGACTAGAACCCAATTGAAAAATGGTCATGCAGCGGATGTCTTTAAATAGGAAGGAATTGGTTACCCTTCCAAACCAACTTAGTTCTGTACCTGGTTTTGATGGGGTCCGCATTGTTCATAATTGTATGTGCGTTTTCAGTTTATGTATTCTATGGCTCATGTTCCGTCTTGTTCATGATTTTGAGATTACCGTGTCTGTCTTGTCCCTTTATCTGATCCTTTCTTTCGCTTCATCTGTTTGACTTAACTGTTGATACGACATGGAGCTGACACCAGAGAACCTCAGTCAAAAAAGGGATCTCCGTGATTAAAAGAAATATTTCGACCAATCAGAGTGGGGAGATTCTTGTAGCGACCGTGTTTGTTTTCTAATAAACTCTGTGAACAATGGAACTCCAAAGAATGAGACACAAAATTTAGTTCATTTTGTTTGTTTTCTAATAAACTATGTGAACAATGGAACTCCAAAGAATGAGGCACAAAATTAAGTTCATTTGAATTGCAATTTTCAGGAAAAGCTGCCATCAGACAATCGGCCAGTCAAAAACAAGAAATAGCAGTAGCAAGTTTATTGATCGGTTCATTGCAAAGCAATTTTATAGAAACCAATCCATAATTGCTCCAGACCAGATAAGCTGGTTTCATATGATATGATGCATTCAAGGGCTTGGGGAAATATTTTAAAAATTTTGACAAACCAGGAACACAAGCTGCCGTGGCGGCCATATTAGTAGACCTACCTATACAATATTTATACGATATTTGCAGAGATGCTTAAGGGAAAGTTTGAGTTCATCCACCCAATGTATACAGTGGAGAAAGTCATTTTGCCAAGATGGAACGTTTCAGAAAAAAAGATTTAAAATAAAAGTATACAAATAATGGATAATGAACGCCCAGTCATGACAAAAGCTCCGAGGTCATTGTTCGGTGGAGCAAAAACGATAAAGTATGTAAGTACTACTGTTCTTATAGGAAAAAATAGAAATTCAGAATGAAAATAAAATGCACAATCGAAAATTGAAAGAAAAAAGACAGATAATAGTATGACCAAAAAAGGAACAAAAGACAAACATTGATAAACAACACACAACAATGAAAGCTTAAACAATGGGGAACAGGGACGAGGGGCAATTTAAACTTTTAATGAAAATTAAGTTCATATAAAAACCATACAGGAGGTGAGTGATTCGTGCATACATTGTATAAAAAAACCACTGAAACTAAACTTGTTTTAATTTCCGAAATCACAGAAAATTGCCAATGCTTAACCTCACATGATCATCTTAAAATGGGGCTTTGTGACACAAAAAAATCGTAATAAGAACGATCCTGAACGACTTGTGTAAAGGGGTTAAATACCCCAGTATTTACATGTAATATCTATTATTGAACAGCAGCAAATACTGACTAGTTCTTTGGAAACTCTTTGTTACCTCTCCGTTACCTGGAATCACCAGCGCAATAAAATAGTGTTACCTCCTGAATGGAAGGGGCAATACTGGTGACCGATTAGTTATACCAGTGCAATAAAAACCATCCAATTCGTAATACTTTTTACTAAGGGGGTCCCTTACACAATTTCTAAAATTTTGCGTGTTTAGTTTTCTTTATATTTTGTTACGTAATAATATTTGGTCAATAAAGGAAAGATATGTGCATGTATCTCAAGAAATATCAACAAAACATTTAATTGGAATAATTTCAATAGATATATATAGCAACAAGATGCATAATTTTGCCATCTATTCTTATATGATTAAAACATTTAGATGATTTTGAGTTATTTCCATTTAGTCTTGGGTACTATCTAAATTACTGTGGATTCATTATATTTCGTTGGATACTAATTTTCGTGGTTTTCGTTGATGCTGTCAAACCACAAATTTTAGTATCCAACGATATGTATAATTTACATTACGTTGTCATTAGAAAATTGCAAAACCACGAATTTTAAGTATCCACGATATTTTTTTTTATTTGTACTGAACCACGAAAATGGGTACCCATGAAAATAAATGAATCAACAGTAATCCAACAGGTCCATATCAATGCCAGTATATTATTATACTGTCTCAAGTTTCCAGTTTTTGTTTATTTTTGATTTTCCAACATTTGAAAATTTCATGAATCTGATTGTCCAAATCAAGAATTCTTTAAAGTCTGAACATTATTGATTAATCATTTGTGCTGCTGGATGTACATGTATTATGCTTTTGTTCTAAGGAATTTAAGCAATGGTTTTTGTGTTGAATATACGCAAAATCAATAAGCCTTTTGTCTTAAAGGTGTTATTAAATTTCATACCAGTCATTTTGATTACTCCTTCAAGGCCTAAGGGATACAGAGGAAAATGTCTAACAAAACTAAGCAGTTTATATTTAACTAGCGCTTTCAATTTGATGTGACTTAACCGTGCTTAAAATCTAATAATGAAAGTTTCAAAATAATAATAAAAATGACAATAATACAAACATGTATACCTAAGCAAAAAAAATATAAAATAAATCAGAACAATTCCTTAATGTCCAATATTTAAAAGTCCTAATTGTCTTACATGGATATCCCTCATTGTCAACAAAATTTCTAACATTTTTAACTGTAATTCTCAAATGTTGGAAAATCAGGAAGACATCCTCTTACTAAAATGAATAGACGGATGCCACTACTGAAAAAGTTGCTTACAATTCAGGAGGACCTGAAGTCATCCTGATTATTGTAGGGTTCGTGTTACTCCAGCTATAGCTTTAAGTGTAGTTTTGTGTGTTTTATCTTTGTCTTTTGTTTCATTTTGTCGGCCATGATCTTGCCTGTCCTCTGACTAACCGATTACTGTCTGCCACTTTGGTATCTTCGAATTCCTTTTTCATACTCTTAATCTGATTAATAATAAATAAAGTATATAACACAATTACCGAACAAACCAAAGTCCATAAGACAAAGACATGGCATGATAAGACTTTATTTGGTCCATCATGAAAAAACAGACGAAGATTAAGTAGTTTTCTTTTTCGTTTTTCGAATTTGAATAGGAAAATGGGAGTTCCATTTTCCTTGTGGTTATTCGGATTTGCCATTTAGTTATTTGCAAATAGGATTCCAATGTCATCAAACTTCATTTGAATGAAAATAAAATGGTGTACTGAGTTTTTAGGTAGGAAAATGGAGTTACATTTTACTTTTGGTTATTTGGATTTGCAATTTGGTTATCCGCAAATAGGCTTTCAATGTCATCAAACTTCATTCCAATGAAAAGAAAATGTTGTATTGAGTGTTTTACTCATATTTTACCAATTTTTTAAATAAAATTTTAATAAATAGTGTTTTGCAAAAACAATAAAAACATGCAGAATACTGCCGTTTTTCAAGTCACAAAAATGTCACAGCTAATTAGAGACAAAAAATTATAATTCTTACAAAAAACCTAACACAGGGCCGATTCATTTTATTTTTTTTTGGTTATAATAAATAAGTAGACTTACACCATAGTGAACCTGAATGTATATTTTGATATCTAACTTTTCAGAAGACAAAAATGTGGTTTTTCTACGTTGTCTGACATAGGGCTAGTTTTGACTTCATTTTGACAGAAAGTGACACTATCTCGACTTTAACATACTGATTTTACACAAATTTCGACAAAAGAGGCATTTGTCGTTCCAGAATGACTTATCCTACTATTTTGGTAAGGAGTTTGTGGATTTCCTTTTCCGTTTTCCCCTTTGTTTGTTTCGAGGTCGTCTTAGCTTGTGTATTTGGACCGTGCACTTTTATTCTCTAGCATATACCATATATATTCTACATTAGGCCAAAGTTTTGTTTTTCTTTGTTTTCGTCCGCTCGCGGGTAGGTTTTAAGCCTTTTGATGTCAAAAACAAACACAGAAAATAATTAATATGTAATTGTAGTATTGAGAAAAATTAATTCAACATCCCCAAAAACATAGCACTTTCGTTGATCATCGATGTAGAAATAACGGCCTCGGATATATGCAGGTAATACAAGCTGTGTAAGTGCAATATGTAAGCAATCAAAGCTGTTTTCATTTGGTGTTTGTGCGTTTTTCGTGCGGGTGTGCGGGTAGGTTTTGAATATTTGACCAGACGCAAAACAACTAAAAACCAGATTTAAAATTGGTTACAAGATTTTCTTACAATAAAAATAATACCCTTACTAATTAAATGGAGTAAAGACCTAAAATTCTACAATCTACAAGATCATCTTCGAGTTCAAGAAAGAACTTATAGCAAACGAGGTGAAGATGGTACAGTACACAGCACATAGAAAAAATGAAAGTCGATGAAAAACGTTGACACTAAAGACCGAAATTTTCGACTCAATACCAAACGCTGTGAAAAATAACTATTAAGCACGATGACTCATCGTTTTACATCCGGAAGTTAGACTGAACTGAGTATATAGGTATATTTTGGTATATATATGAACTTTATATGTAAATTATGTATATAAACTATTGAAATTATAGCATATAGTATTTTTATGGTCAAGTCCAGTGTAGAATACCTATGTGAGAGATCAAAAGTTCTTAGTCCAAAAAGAGAAGACAAACTTGAAACAAACATAAACAAAGGAACAAAGGCTTGGAATCCCCAAACTCATTTACAAAACAGGAGTTCGATAAGGTGCACATAAGCGTCCCCTGTCTTGCGCGCAGCACACCTCGTGGAATCCTTAATGTCAAAAGTATTCTATTCCTGGAAAATTGATATCTACTAAAAGTTTGAAAAAATAATAGCATTCAAAACAAAACAGATTATGAAATCAACAAAAAATACCAGCATTTAGAATGAAAATAATGCTTATAATTCCAGTTTCAAAAGAATTAATACATTGTTGAAGACTGAAAACATCAAAGTTTCTTTAAAATCCATTATAGATCCTAAGAATTTACGCATACTTGACATTTGCAAAAGAATATAAAAGCTATGATTATCTTGTTATGAAAATATTGACAACTTTAAATTAGATCTCGAAATATCCAATATCGTCTTAGTTCACACCTGAGTTTGCGTAGGCGAAATATAAATAGTTTAGTGTGTAAATTCTGAAATTAAGGCGAAATGGGAGTAGATCATCAATATTGGTATATTATAACTAAAATATAGTTTCAAAATATGAAATAATTTAATTTCTGTAAAAAGAAATTGCATGTTTATTAACCAATTATTTATTAACTGAAGTTAGAAAAACAAGAAATAATATTTGTTAGTTTAGATCACCTTTTTATATAGATCTATAAAGAGCTGTTGACTTTTAATCAACTTTAAATTACACAATATTGTAGATTTCAGCTTATGCATAATATTTCCTGATGTTTTGGATATGGGCTTCTTACTAGCTTAATCTGAGCATTTCTCAACATAGATTTAGACAGTCGCATACCCATCCCGCAAGAAAGACTACATAATGGAATCATAACATTCATATAATAAGGATACTCATCTTCAGAACTATTACGTGCAGTGAAATTTTATTTTTCCAGTAACTTGTTCTATTTTTCTTAATTTTTACTAAACCACGACAATTGGTACCCACGAAAGTAAATGAATCCACAGTAATCCAACAGGTCCGTATCAATGCCAGTATATTATAATACTGTCTTAATATTCCAGTTTTGTTTATTTTTGATTTTCCAACATTTGAAAATTTCATGAATCTGATTGTCCAAATCAAGAATTCTTTAAATCCCTGAACATTATTGATTAATCATTTGTGCTGCTGGATGTACATGTATTATGCTTTTGTTCTTAGGAATTAAAGCAACGGTTTTTGTGTTGAATATACGCAAAATCAATAAGCCTTTTGTCTTAAAGAAAGAAATTAAATTTCATACCAGTCATTTTGATTACTCCTTCAAGACCTAAGGGATACAGAGGAAAATGTCAAACAAAACTAAGCAGTTTATATTTAACTAGCGCTTTCAGTGTGATGTGACTTAACCGTGCTTAAAATCTAATAATGAAAGTTTCAAAATAATAATAAAAATGACAATAATAGAAACATGTATACCTAAGCAAAAATTATAAAATAAATCAGAACAATTCCTTAATGTCCAATTTTTAAAAGTCCTGATTGTCCTTCATGGATATCCCTCACTGTCAACAAAATATCTAACATTTTTAACTGTAATTCTCAAATGTTGGAAAATCAGGAAGACATCTTCTTACTAAAATGATTTGACGGATACCACTAGTGAAAAAGTTGCTTACCCTTCAGGAGGACCTGAACTTAACCTGATTATTGTAGGGTTCGTGTTACTCCAGCTATAGCTTTAAGTGTAGTTTAGTGTGTTTTATCTTTGTCCTTTGTTTCATTTTGTCGGCCATGATCTTGCCTGTCCTCTGACTTACCGATTACTGTATGCCCCTTTGGTATCTTTGAGTTCCTTTTTCATACTCTTAACCTGATAAATAATAACAAAGACATGGCACGATAACACTTTATTTGGCCCATCATGAAAAAACAGACGAAGATCAAGTAGTTTTCTTTTTCGTTTTTCGATTTGAATAGGAAAATGGGAGTTCCATTTTCCTTGTTGTTATTTAGTTATTCGCAAATAGGATTCCAATGTCATCAAACTTCATTTTAATGAAAATACAATGGTGTACTGAGTTTTTGGGTAGGAAAATGATATTCCATTTTCCTTTTGGTTATTCTGATTTGCCATTTGGTTATTCACAAATAGGCTTCCAATGTCAACAAACTTCATTCCAATGAAATGAAAATGTTGTATTGAGTGTTTTACCCATATTTTACGATTTTTTTAAATAAAATTTTAATAAATAGTGTTTTGCAAAAACAATAAAAAAATGCAGAATACTGCCGTTTTTCAAGTCACAAAAATGTCACAGCTAATTAGAGACAAAAAAGTATAATTCTTACAAAAACCTAACAATGGCCGATTCATTTTATTTATTTTTTTTTTTTTGGTTATAATAAATAAGTAGACTTACACCATGGTGAACTTGAATGTATATTTTGATATCTAACTTTTCAGAAGACAAAAATGTGATTTTCTACATTGTCTGACATAGGGCTAGTTTTGACTTCAATTTGACAGAAAGTGACACTATCTCGACTTTAACATACTGATTTTACACAAATTTCGACAAAAGAGGCATTTGTTGTTCCAGAATGACTGATCCTACTCCTATTTTGGTAAGGAGTTTGTGGATTTCCTTTTCCGTTTTCCCCTTTGTTTGTTTCGAGGTTTTCATAGCTTGTGTATTTGGATTGTGCACATTTATTCTTTAGCATATACCATATATATTCAACATTAGGCCAAAGTTTTGTTTTTCTTTGTTTTCGTCCGCTTACGGGTAGGTTTTAAGCCTCTTGATGTCAAAAACAAAGACAGAAAATAATTAATAATTTTATTTAATTGTAGTATTGAGAAAAATTAATTAAACATCCCCCAAAACATAGCACTTTCGTTGATATCGCCTTGGATATATGCAGGTAATACAAGCTGTGTAAGTGAAATATTTATAGTACATTTAAAACTACCCAAATGTTTTCCCCCAACGTCCTCAAAATATTCTTACTGGCTGTGGATATTTAATTATTTATTTACTAGATCA
>JAULBM010019825.1:0-11402 GCA_032357055.1 Geukensia granosissima | reverse complement strand
TAACGTTGAAACAACGTTGAATTTTGGTTGATCAACGTCACAACCTAATTTCAACGTTGCTTCAACGTTGAAGTGCCAGGTGGGTAACTTAATCATCTCGGACAGACATAATTGCACCATAATTCTAATATACTCATTATGCCTTCAGAATATTTAAATCTGACTAGATTTCGGTACCTTAATTACCGTCTGGTAATTACAATGTCCGTTGTTAGGTAACCACATATGTGGATATTATAAAACATCTGTAATTAACCTTCCGTTGATAAAAGTTAACGTCCAAATTTGGCCTGAATTTGAGAAAAGTAACATAAAAAACCATCGCACAATAATCGAGAATACAATAGCTTACAATAGCTTTACGTGTTGTTATAATGCTAGAAAACGCAGCTCAGTCACTACCAACTAAAGGTCATCAATATAGAATAACGTTAATTTTCAGAATCTGGAATATTTTCATAAATTTAAATGTCCGTTTGAAAATAATAGTTTAATTGCTAAAAATGATACTCAAATATAATATCATTTCACATATTCTAGAAAGTTCTTCAAGAAGACATTTTTTTGTCCAGCGGTCCCATATGACAACATTTCTTTATGATAAAATCAATTAAAAAACAACAAAAACTGTATGTTATTAGCCTTAAAGGCAGATTATATTCAAATCAATAGAGGCGATCACATAGGTGATGCTGTCCCAGTTACAAGAGTTTATTATTAATATTAAAAATTCAAAGGGGTAGAGCCACAGCAGTTACAGAGGAGTAGATTTTTACAATCAAAAACCAAGACTGATTTTTGCGGTCAAGTTGCTTTTGAATTTTAACGATAGTAAACAAGAAATCTATATATCTATAGCCGTGTTGCATATAAGTTTTTGTTTAAACAAACCCTGGTGCATTGATCAATTACTTGTATTGTTTGAATTTTGTGTTTGATAACAACATAAATATAAATTATAGGAGATGTGGCATGATTGTCCATGAGAACGTTTACCTTGTTCTTGTAGATGAATTTCGTGTAGTTGTTATTGTATTTGTACATTGTATCCTTCTATTACTGAATTTGATTTGAAGGGGTATTTTTTCGTATTGTCACTCCCTTGTTAAAGGCTTTGGAAGGGAATAGTTGTGCGCTCAAATTATTATTAATTGATCTCCGTTTGTTTATTAAAGGCTCTTAAATGCAGATTAACCCAAATAATGTCGTCATGTGGCAAGTCTATAAATTTTGAGCCTTTCATTCCTTTTAAGTATTAAAGTGTCAAGTACAAATTTAAAAACAAACAAATCGTGAAGACATAAATTGGGATACGAATCATTATATATCAATTTACGGCCAAGTGGTAAAATATTCTCAACAAGATTCTTATAAGTGGTTTGACTTTAAATATCATACCCGGTCTAAGTTACAATTATTGTAAACGTGACATTCTAGAAGAATTAAAGTTGTTAAAAATATTTATTTACCTTTGTGCATGATCTTTAAGCAAACCTTAATGAGAAAGCGATCTTTTCATTTACAAATGACTTACTCTAAATTACTGTTGAACAATTAATTATAAGCTTTTTGTCTGATTTTATTACATATCCTATTATTTACTGCTCAGTCTTTTAAACGAATTCGACACACATTGAATGAATTCTAAAGAAACAATTCTGTAGAAATTATATTATTTGTAATCAACATTATGCACGAGGACCTTTGAATGTTGTTATTGTTTTATTGCTATGTAAACCATTTTCACAACTAAAACAATCTTTAAAAAGGTAAAGAAGTATATCGTGTCACGTAGAGTATGGATGTAGCAAAAAATAAATAAAAACTCATTTGGATATAAGTGTAAATTTGTTCGTAGACCATGGAGATGCAAATCGAAATAATTAAGTGTTAGTTTCGTTGGATGGAGTTGTAGGTAAGTATATGAAGTTAAATGACACAATGTGATACAATTCCGAATATAGGAAATACAAAAAATAAAGATTTTGTTCGCCATGTTCTTGTCGGTCGTCTGATTTAACATTTGTCGTCTGCCCTTTTAGAATTGCTTATTGCTTTTCATGCTGTTTCATCGTTGAGTGTGTACAAGTCCTAACACATTTATTTGTGCGACATTCCTTGCATTACAAACATAATTGTTAAATATCCTTCCGCTTGAATGTAGATCTCCTGTTTTAAAGACAAAATTAGAAACATTTATAAAGGATCTTACATCAATGCATTCTGTACGGTTTTGCTGATGAAACTTTTCTGACAAATCAAAATCAAGAATTTCCTATTATCGCACTATTTATCAAAACAAAAACCACGAAGATTGATGTTAATTACTGTTTAATATATCACAGACAATCATACCAGGAACCACAGCTCCTATTTTTCTGTTAATTTACATGAATACTTTATATAAAATAAGTTACAGCACACCGGAAAGGTGTTAAACAAACAGAATCTAATTAAAAGAAGAGCAACGACGGCTCTGGACCTGCGTCGTTCGCTGTTTCAATATATAACTAGGTGACCAGGACTTCCAGCATGGAAGTATTGCGATGATTTTGATAAAAATGTCTGTGGTTGTAATTTGCAGTATAAAATTATTGAAAATATGCAAATCACAACAACATATCAGAAATAAGTCCATATCAAGCAAACAAAGTCCCATAACTCCATAACGACAAATCAGAAATAAAAAAAGGGAATCAGGTATCAACAGTTCTAACAACATACCAAAATTTGAGAGAAATCAGGTAACGCGTTTTGAGTTAGTGTACGACATGGCAGAAAATAGTCCATTTCGCGCAAGCAAAGCTCCATAACTCTGTAACGATTAATAATAAATAAAAAAAGAACCAGGCATATATAAAGCATTTTTGAGTTAGTGTTCAAAGTTTATTATGGACGGACAGTCGGACGAACGGAGTCAATCGGTTACTAGACGTGCTTCCGCCTTCGGCAATGCAGGTAATTATATGCTTGACAAAATGTGGAAATCTAATCCTGAATAGACTGAAACAAAGAATATTTTTGTTGGTTTTAAGAGTTCTGTGATTTCAAGTTCAAACAAATATTTAGACAGTAACTGATGCTTTTAAAAGACTAAAAATATAATTTAATAAGAATTACTATTATAAATTATAAGCATTCCGTATTGCACAAAAAGTGACTTAAACTATCCTGTCAGTAACTGCAATTAAAATGTGTGTACTTCAATAAAATAAAATACACGGGGGCCTAAAACTAGTATAATGTATAATTGTCGGTCTGTTGTGAGCCAATTAAACAGTTGTTAGATTGTTTATCTATTCAGTCATGTAGATTACCGTTGAACGATAAATTGAAATTAATAATCATGTAACTGGTAGTCTTAGGTTTTTTGTAGACCATGTCGATTCAGGTAGGAGCAAATACTATTTTGATTACTGATGCTGATAAGCCGTTTATTTTAACATATTATCAGATAATTTCACGGAATACATAACGTGATCTTACATATTTTTCGCTAGCATGTATTTTTAATTTTTTGGAAAACTGTCACGTGCACACTGGACTGTGATAGAATCAAATTAACAAATTTAAAATTTCTTATAAAGGCAAGATATAGAAAAGGTAGAAAAAACTGTCTAATGGTCTAATTATGTTTGTTTAATATGTTTTGCAATTTTTAAAAACAAAAAAATTGGTAATAATGAGTATCTATTTTAAACAATCAAATGTAATTATGTTTCAATCATTAAGCCGCTGACGTGATTTAAAAGAAATTTTTGGTAACAATCTGTTCAAACAAGAGTATTTAAACTAGTCTTTCAATAGCCGAGATTATATCTAATGCCTTAAATTATTCGACATAGTGGGTTTATTGAGATTTTAAAATAATTATTTCATTACATGATTCTAATGTAAAAAGTATAAAATTGTTTGATTATTTTAACAAAATTAAAGGTTAACCTTAACTTATTATTTCCTGCATCGATGACCTCTAAAATACAATCATAAATAATGTAAAAAGTACAAGAAAAAAAATATGTTATAGAAAAGAGCAACACAAATATTATATAAAACAAAATTTGGAGAGATTACAGCAGATAGCTTTAATTTAATTAGGATTTTTTCCTAAGGTTGTACACTAGCACGTTGGCCATAGGGTTAACACTTTTAATTTTTTATCAACACTGCCCAGTCTGAATGTTCAAATCCTTCATTTCGAAGTGAAACGTTATTTCTTTTGAGTACTTACAAGTTTCAAATTACTGAAAAGCAATCAATAACTATTGTATATCTTAAAAGTTATATGTAATATATGTTCTAGTCTCGTGTTCGACAGTTTCAACACTAAGACAATATGAAAAAAATGAATGATTTATCATGGATTCGCATACAGAATATATTAAATTTGTAACCTGGTAATGCCAAACATTCCAATAGATACGTACCAAAAATTATACAACCCAATTTGATTTCTAAGGAAATATCAAATTTCTATAGAAAACAACGTCAGTTTACTTTTTGTCACTTTTAATGTTCAAAACAAATCACTCTAATGTTCTTGATAAAGGTTCGCTTGTAG
This sequence comes from Geukensia granosissima, assembly GCA_032357055.1. Classification (NCBI taxonomy): domain Eukaryota; kingdom Metazoa; phylum Mollusca; class Bivalvia; order Mytilida; family Mytilidae; genus Geukensia; species Geukensia granosissima. The sequence goes on along the minus strand of JAULBM010019825.1, from coordinate 6,841 downwards.
GAGTGTCGTTTCTTGTTTATATTTATCATTGCGCTAAATAGAATATTGCAGATTTTTTTATTTATATTTGACTATCTGAAGATATAACTATAATACTGTTTACTGCTGTCATACACTGTTCAAACGAAATGTTTTTTGCTTATACAGAAAAAATATGGTGCTTTCTCTCACGTTCGCAAAGCGGTTATTTATTATGTCGTCATATTTTGTAATCTTCCAAATTTCTAGACCCTTTTAAAATAATTAAAACATATTTTATGCCTATTTATCCGTTTTTTTCAATATTCGTGAAAATAAAAGTTTCTGAAAGGGTATAAATTGACTTACTTTTTAAAAAATGAAGTAAAGAAGAGCATTCCAAATGTCGAAACTGGGTCATGTGGGTAGTACGCCGAAATATTGGTCTACACAACGTTAGTTGCCCACCACAAAATGACAAAAATTCCTACCTTTTTCTGTATGCATCTTAGCTTGTCATTCATAATATCCACATCTACTATTTCTCCCCATCCACCATTTGGCCTTCGTTTACTTTAGTTTAGGGGATCTAACATGCTGTTTTCAACCTAACCAATAGCCATCCCTAAACTCTTAATACCGTTTTCAGAATCTAAATTATAACCTAACCATACACAAAATTCTAACCCTTAAGAATTAGGTCCACTAATGTAAATGAAGGTCCACCACTTGCATTTGTCTATAATTACGTCAAATCCTTGACCTAGTACTTATTTTTTAAGTTTGGTCTCCTTTCACGTTTTGTTTGGGGCACTATAGGGGTTACCTTTCGTTGACGTTTATCTAACGCACAGATCTGTATAATGGAAATGGACTTATCTTAAAAAATATTTCTATTCTATCTGAAACGTAACTTCAAAAAAATGTTCAGTTACTGAAAGTAAGCTAACGCTGAGATTTATTATGGTAAGACATTACGCCTCTGAACGCTCGGATATCTCATTAAACATTGTATGTCCGATGATTTAATACTGTGTTGTGCATCCCGATTGTCGAATATTAGAAAAAGTCATCTTGGTCCAATTTTCCTTTAATATTGAAGAAATGATTTAGCATAAGGTATTAAACTCGATTTGTTGACTTTTTGTGTGGGTTGTTTTTTTTCAGTTTGATAGTGATTTTTAAGTCTGCCAAACATCCATTTACTGTTTGTCAATATTTAAAATTTTATGTATTTCACATTGTTCAAAAACTATTTACGATTATTATTTTGTTTTATCTATTTATGATGGCAATTTGTGTTGCCATTGAGAAAGAAAATCAGGTCCATCAGACAATCATTTCCTACTGACAGATTTTTTTAATAATAATTATCGTTGTCCTTTTCTAAATCTTAATGAAAATTATTATATGCATATACGAAGTGTGAGGGGTGGTCACTTGCACCTTTCGTTTAACTTTGGTAGTCAAAGGGTTGCATGTTCAGTAAAAAATGACACATGATTTGGCTAAGTTACATATCAGGCTTTGAGACTTATTGCTATATCAAATGATCTCTATGATTAGTTCCAAATTATGTAAACCTCCGTAGACATCGTAGAAACTGCTTGCGTAAAACGTTAAGTTATCACTCAAATTACATGTGAAACAAAAATAGCTAAAAAACACTCAATAAAGCCTAAAAGCATCGCAATATATGCGTGTTAACATTTAAAATAGGCATAAATACAAGTTAATAAAGTTCGTAAGGATAAGTCCTGTGTGGTTTCGAGGTAGACCTACCTAAGACACGGACTTATGTATTAAAAAAATCAATATTTCAAATTTGGCTCGTATAATGCCTTAAAACGGGAGGGGGGTAACCATTTCTAATTTGTTACCCCTCCTTACCTCCTCAATAGTAACCAAACTTTCTCAGCATTTCTGATAAATTACTACAAAAAGGATACATCCAATAAAGGTTGGAATCGTCCCTCATAAAATTTTATGGTCTCCATCACGAATTGGTTGATCCATATGGTATACGTGTATCTCAGCTAGTACAAAAATAAGTTTACCTCTTCTCAATATTGACACTCCTGATTTTTACATCTGATTTTAACATTAAGGACTTTACGACGGGTGTTGGGTGCAGTACCTACTTGTTTAACATACGAACCTATGTGAAATTTACTTGAAAATCTTTTTTGTTAAACTACTAAGTCAATACTAGCCAAACTTTAGTGGAATGCTATTCTACCAAAATTGTGTCTGTCATCCTCGACCAAATACCAAGATGGCCTAACTTAGTTTCAAACAGGACTTTATGTTAAATTCACTTGAAAATATTGTCTGAAACCACTGAGCAAATTGTTACCAATCTTTGTTGGATTTGTACTTACATGGTCTTCTACCTTAATTGTATCTATCATTCCTGCCCACATACCAAGATTGCCGCAAGCAACATAGAACCCTATATAAATTTACTTGAAAATCTTCATCTGTTACTACTGAGCCTACTGCAACAGAAATCTGGTGGAATGTCCCTTACTTTGTCTTCAACTAAACGGACCTCCGCGCTTTCCAACAACGATGGACGATAGAGCCGAACAGTTTTTCATAATACCCTAAGGGATATTCACTTAAAAACTTTTAACTACTGTGCGAATTGCATCCAAACTTTGTTGAACTTGTTCGAACATGGTCTGTTCCCGTTGAAGATGGTCGCCACAGTTGAACTTAGCTTAAAATAGGACCGAAGAGAAATACACTTGAAAATGATTTTATTAGGAATTACTGAGCCAATTGCAGCAAAATTTGATGAAACGGTACTTAGATTTTCCTAACAAAATAACCAAAATTGTTACCAGCAGTCATGCGGGCCACCAATCGAGATGACCACCACAGCCGAACGTTTAACAAAGGACCCTTGGGGGGGGAGTTGTTTTATTTTTGTCTGAACTACTGAGCTAATTGCAACCAAAATTTGGTCCCATGTTCCTTACATTTTTACCAACTTCACCTGAAACCCACCTACCAACCAAGATGTCCGCATAGCGGAATTTGATTTGAAAAAGTACTCGATGGGAAATTTGGTTGAAAATCTTCTTGCCTGAAACTACTGATCAAATTGGAATAAACATTGGTGAAATTGAACACCTTGGGAACCAATTACCAAGATTGCCTAACTTGTCTGAAACCACTAAAACTACCGACCCAATTGCAACTATGTTGGAATAGTCTTTCATGTCTTCTACTAACATTGTGTCTAGCATACCAGCCTCCCGTACGAAATGGCCGGGACAGCTGATTTTTTTGGTACTTTTTATATTTCAATCTAACAAATACGCATACATACAATGTTTCGATCAATTAAATCTATACAGATACAAATCATAGCATGTTAAGAAGAAAAATATGATGCAATACCTGTTTATTTAATAGTATTAAATAATGTCAGATATATGATGTAAATAGGATTATATAAAAAAAAACATAAGAAAAGGTTAAATAAATAAAAAATATAAAAAAACAGAAACTTGAATATGAAATATTGGAATTGTTGCTGCGAAATGGATTTTCTACACTTTTCCTAATCAAAAACCGAATTCAAGCTATTCCATAACCTAGTAAAATTTGAAACAGATTTGTTTTTACTGCAAACATGTTGTCAAGAGTATATTTTTCCTTTGCTGATTGTAAGCAAAGCTTTGTGAAAATATTTGGTATTATCAATATACTGTTTGTCCCAAAGAAATACGTTTTGAGCATCTTCTCGATAGGTTCTTGAAAGTTTTGTTTTTTAATGGTATACTTACATCGCAATTGAGAAACCAAGTTGTTCAAGAAATGACTGAACAAATTCACATCCCCAAAATAAATGTTCTATTGATTCAGTTTCATTTTTACAAAATCTACATTATGTAGTATCTGCTTTCTTGATCTTATATAAAAATTTATTATTAGCTATGATACGATGGTTTATTCTATACTCTATTGCAACTTTCTGCTTTTTATAATTTTAAACGGCAGTTTGAAAATGATTTTCCAGTCCTGTTCATCAATACCAACAATTTCATTCCCTTTATTACATACAATTGGAAATTTGATTTTGCTAAGTATACAATAGATGTCTCTAGTACCTATTTTACTTTAAAGAGAAACCTTAATGCCTGACGGAATAAATGGACTACTAATTCTATAGTTTTCTTTCACAAAATATGTAACACTCTGTTTAAAATGATTAAATTTTATTTCACTACATCTTTATTAGTCCTAATTTTTTTAGTTCTTGCAACTGTCTTAAGGTATAAAACAATTTTTTTGTCATTTACATATAATATACCTTGATTGTTCAAGCCTTCATATTGAACAGGATGGTCTCCGATTTTGATTTTATAATTCATCCAAATAGGACTGGACAGAAAATGTTCCCAATCAGGGTTATGTTCATTTTCAATAATATTATACCATGCTACTAAAACATCTTTTCAAAACTTATTCGTGGCTACTAACTGTAATTTATGAATATAATAAGTTCCACAATTGAAAAATTTTCTTTTTTTACACTAGACATTAAAATATTTTGCCATTTACTTTCACTTTGATAAATTCTTCTAATCCATGTACATTTTAAAGAATGGTGAAAAGATTGTAAGTTTCATAAGAGTTCATAACCTTGTTCAAGTACATCTTTTTTCACTCATTGTACAGGGGAACCCAAAATAAATGAAAATATAATATCATTTTTTTCTAACAATGCTGTCACTTGGATTTGGAAGGGTAATAATCAAATGATTTAAAACAACCAATAATAATGTCTTGACAACAGTTATTCTACTAATAATTGTAAGGTTAAGTTTTGATCAATGTTAAGCTATATTCTTAATCCCTTCATAATATAGATCAACAATGTTATTTAAATTAACACTTAAATGTACTCCAAGTAGTTTGAAACAAGTTTGTTGCCATGAAAGATTTCTGTTAATGCAGTCTAGCATTGCTATTCTTCAATTGCCTATCCAAATTATTTATACTAGTAAACCAATCTGTTTCTAGTAGAGCTTCATTTAAAGATTCTTCTGAAATCTTGTATGAACTGCTGAGCCCGTTTCAATCAAATTTTCTTCTAATGATTCAAACAAAGTCTTCTAGCAAAATTGTGTCCGTCAATCCTACAAATGATTCAATATTACCACCACAGCGGAAGTTTGTTAAACTTGGACCTTTGGTAAATACACTTGAAAATCTTTTTGTCTCAAACAATGGAACTATTGCAACCAAACTTTTAATAAATAGTCCTTACATGGTCTTCTTCCAGGACCAAATAACCAAATCTTCCAATAATCAAAATAGCGACCACAGCAGGACCTTTTTTTTAATCTACTGAGGGGTTTGCAACCAAACATGGGTGGAAAAAATCCTAACATGGTGTTTTACCGAAAAAAAATTACCGGCATCTCCGTCCTCCCACCAATATTGTCGCCACAGTCGAAATTAGTTTCAAATAAGCCCCTATCTGAAATTCAATTAAAATTTATTTTCTGAGAATACTGAGCCAATTGCATGTAAGCTTAGTTTGTTAATAGACTTAAATATTATCTTGCCTGACAATTCTGAGTTTATTGTAACCGAACATTGGTGGAAATGTCCTTTACGGTGTTCCCACCACAATCGGAGATGGCCGACACAGCGGGACATAGTTTAACATAAGACAATACGGGAAATTCACTTCATTTTTTTTCCTGAAACTAATGATACAATAGCAACCAAATTTGCTGACATGGTCTTCTACCAAAGTAGTTTTCAACTTTGCCGCCTACCAACCAAGATTGTCTCCTTTGTCGAACTTAGTACAACATTACTGTGTGGCCCACCAACCAAGATAGCTGTCATAGACAAATCTTCTAGTCTGAAACTTATAAGACAACTGAACCAAACTTTGGTCCAATGGTCGTTACGTAGTATTTACACTAAATTGTGACCGCCATTCCTGCCCGCAAACAAATATGGCCGCCAAAACAGGCTTTAACGAAGGACCCTATGAAAAATCTTCTTGTTAAAAGCTGCTTGCAACCAACCTTTGGTGGAATGGTCCTGCTCCAAAATTTTGTCTGCTATACCTGCCCACCAACTCATATGGCTACCACACCGAACTTTTTTTTACAAAGTACCTATGGGTTAATTACTTAAAATTACTAGTTTTTCTTGTCTTAATCTACTGTGCCAATTGAAAGCACACTTTGATTTAATATTCCTGGCATATTCTTTTACCGAATTGTTTCTGGTACTCTACCGACGAACCAAGATGGCTACTACAACCACCTTTAGTTTAGCAAAGCATCATATGCGAAATTGACTTAAAAAACTCTAGTCTTCTACTAAAATTGTGTCGTGCACACACGTCCACCATCCAAGATGGCCGTCATAGTTGAACTTAGTTTTACATAGTACTCTATGAATTCACTGAAAAATCTTCTTGTCTGACACTATTGAGAAAATTGCAACCACATATTGGTGGAATGTTCTTTATATAGTCCTCTACCAAGGTGGCCGACACCGTCGAACTAATTAGTAGCTTGAAATAGTATGTTATCTTGAAAAAAAAATCTCTTCAGAAACTACAGCACCAGTTGCAACCAAAGTTGGCTGGAATGATACTTTGTATGTCCTCTACCAAAAATATATCTAGCTTTTTACAACAACCAAGATGGCCGGTGATACTTAAAGAGAAAAAGGAGTGGCATATTTTAATATATTATTTTGTGTAATAACTTTGTCAATTGTTGCCACACTTTAGTGATATGGTACGGAGATGTCTTTACCCAAATTATATAAAAATAGGAGATGTGGCATGATTGTCCATGAGACAGCCACCCACCAAGTGACCGTAGAATTTTAACTT
>JAULBM010019814.1:0-11402 GCA_032357055.1 Geukensia granosissima | reverse complement strand
ATACTGACATGATGTCTGTTTAATAGATTACACTGATGTTTTATTATCAGGGTGATACTGACATGATGTCTGTTTAATAGATTACACTTATGTTTTATTTTCAGGGTGATACTGACATGAATGAAGTAGAAGAAGATCGTTTGCTTTTCGCCAATAAAACTAAAGTTATACAAGCAGCTGTTGTCCTCATTAAAGAGAAAAATGGAAAATTCCAGACATTCAGGGTAGGTAACTCTATATATATTAAAATAGTTGCATTATTGAGGAATATGTCGCTATCTCACATCAATAAAACCCAACTGGTTGCAACTATAGACAATGTGAACCATTCATATTTCAATGAATCAGACTGGATCACTCATCAGGCAATGAAGGATGATTTATTAAATTATACTTGCTTTACACTTAATACATTAACATTGTCCAGTAGAATGTGGCCATTCTTCTGCAACAAGAGACGTGATATGAACCCTTTCAGTATAATACTTTTTTAATAGAACATTGAACATCCTTGATTTACCAAATTAAAGGTCCACAAAGGGAAGCATAAAAAACCACAATAAGAAGGAAGATGTAATAATGAACAGTAATTATTACTTATATATACAATGTTTATAATATCAAAGATATATTACAGTCATGAAAGTGAGTAAATAAAATATAACTTTAAGCTTCTACGCTGATGTTTTACACAATTGACTTATCTCCCCTTTACTTCACAGGAACCATTCATGTTAAACCGATGTGTTGTCAGTGTAGATCCTGAAGTAGACAATACCTTTGAACTGTCTGATCTGACCAGGGAACCATATGCATTTAAAGGAGAGGATATCAAGGAACTAAAATCATTTTTACAAAATGTAAAACAACAAACTCTGAACCTTGGAACCTGGAGAAAACGACGAAACGCCTTACCAAACATTATGATTAAACATATGGTCTGACAATAGTGTACCAAACATTTAAAAACATGATCAGTCAGATAGGTAGCAAATCATGTGATACCATCAAACATGATAAATTTAAAAATATAGTATACAATGATTAATCATGATTTGGATAAAACACGATTAATGCAATAATTACCAAATCATATGGTCAGATCAAACATGATGAACATCAGAAAAAAATAAGATATACTTTAACAAATGCTGTGATTATAAGGAATAGAACATTAGAAAAGGAGAAATTTCTGATTAAGTAATAAACCGTTTGATCAATAATGAATCCCTGAATAAAAGTTGATCACAGACATATCTGAATCTTGTCTGACTCATCAAGTCAGGTATGATCAAACATTGGATATGTGAAAGGTGGAAGACCTATGACTGAACTTTGGTGATAGGAATACATGAAAGGTGGACTACCCCGAACTGAACTTTGTTCATGCTATGAAACCTGAAGCATTAAGAATGTGCCTTGAAAGCCTTTATAGTGCTTTGAGCTATGGATTGTTGAATTAACACTCGTTCTGACTGTTTTTGTTAAGTATGATTGAACATTGTGGAAGAAAATGAATCACTTTAATCAATTTTTGAAGATGATAATAGATCACAGTGTATGGTACAATCAGTGATCAGAAAACAATCATTCACATAGGTCTTTCAGCATTAATTTGCCTACTATTGTGATTGATGTATTTCATTGTAGTAACTTGGTGGTTTTTTTTATTTTAGACCATGACAGGCACTCATACTTTTTTGTTATTTATTGATCCATTCCAGTATTGAAATCTCAGTAATGCCCTCTACATTTGAATATACCTGCAGCTGGTTCAAATTCTGACATTCAGCTGCATATGTTGTATACAATTGACTGTGTAAGATTACATGTGATAGCAAGGGAAAAGTAGTTATGATAAGTTTAAAATAGGCATTGATCATTTTTATTATAATTCCCTTAGTATAAATGATAATAATTGGTGCAAACTGTATATATACATGTATAATGAATTAAAAAACAAGTGCAATTTGTTTGCATTTATAAGCATTGTCATGACTATGGATATATAGACAAAATTTGGTTGGGGAGCACTGCGTACAATTAAATATTTTAAAATTTAAACAAATCTTGAAATGACATTTATTAAACTGAATTTTGTTTGTTACTGGTGATTAATAAGCTTTAAATATAGCTGTAAACATTTTAAGAATGTTTATTATCCAGAAAAATTAGCCCTAATGGGTCTGTATGCTTTTTTTGATACATAGCATTAGAAAAAAAATATTAGGAAAATGGGTACCATTTTGGTTTTTATATATTTTCTAAGAGTAGGTTCCTCAAAGAAGTAATAAGAATTGCCTAATTACTTTTTCAAAAGGCTTACTAGAGAGTGTTTATTGAATTGAAGGGGTTAAAAAATATGTGTACCTTCAGTTAGAGACTTTAAAGTGCCAACTTCCTACTTTCTTACTACTTACTACTGGTAGTTCCTTTGACAACACATGTACATTATACTACAATTCCATTATTTATGTTTGTTTTTATCTGTGATAAGTTTCTTGCTCAAATAGTCCATTATTTATTTGTAATTGTACAGAGATGTATTTTTTATACAAAAACTGTTTTTAAATTATTTGTTGAAATGAAATGAAATAAAGCATACAATATTGAATAATTATTTTAATTGTTTTGGAAGCCCTAGAGAGAGCTTGGTTGTTGATGAACATGTGCAGATCACTTATAAAGTGTTACTACCTTACTTCGTATAACATCACTGAGCATTCTCGACCCACTAAGGGCAAATTGTGACAATCTATATTCAAAATAACATCTGTGGGTTAAAATGATAATTCAGTCAAAGCTGCAATGTTTGACAATACAATATAGAAACATACCCTACTCATTGGTGACTATGTTGTTTAGCATGATCATTGTTCCTACAAAAATTGTCAAATCAGTATGGTTAAATAGTATACATCATGACCAACAATCTTACTAAAGCAATCCATCACAGTGTTTTCACAGAAGTTGATTGCAGTGACAACTTGTTACAGTGGTATTTTAGCTTAAACAACTTTAATATAGAAAAAGAAGATGTGTTATGATTGTTCATAAGACAAGGAGATGTGTTATGATTGTTCATGAGACAGCAATCAAAAACATGTAAATGGCAAACAAATACAGTTTGTAATAAGGTCTTTAATAATGGACACATGTCCACACCCTATGGCAAGTTGTGTAATGCCTAAAAAATAAGAAGTGATGTAAATCTGGGTTAACCAAGAGCTTTGTACATAGTGATGTAAATCTGGGTTAACCAAGAGCTTTGTACATAGTTATGTTTGGCTTTTGTTGATAAAGCATGTAAGGTGTGGGTTGTGTCTTTCTGATATATCTGGAAATGAAATGATATGGGGTAAATTATTTCTATTCCATATTCTTATTTTTTAATATGATATTCAAATGGAACAACTATTAGCTATGAAATGTAAAACAAGTAATATTTAAAGATAAAAACATTGACATCCATTTGGTAAAAGGTTGCTGGGACTTTGAAGTTGATACATAGTACACAGACCTTAATAAATAAAACAAGAGACAAAGGGTGTACTGAACTGGAAAAAGTACTTGCTATTTCTGACAGGTAATTCAAAATCCAAACACAGTTGATAACAAACCTGGTTTTAAATTGGACTTTCATTTGATGAAAGCAATTCTTCAATTTGTTTCAGAGGAGTTGTGTAGACAAGACTGGTATTTTTGTTCAAAATAGTCAACAGTCCTATAACTCCACAAAAGATAATGGATCAATATGAATAAGAACTTGTAGACAACATGACTAAAAATCCTTCCAAATCTGAAAGCAGTGTTAAAAGATTTTTAAATGATTTGTGCTGACAAGAAAGGGATGGATCAGTCAAAACTATTTTTTCGTCAACTTCGTTGCCCGAGGGCATTAAATGTGCATGGCACACTCAACTCACACTGGGCAAGTTTGTCACTGTTGCCCTCCCCAGGCTTTTGTTGTCTTTGGTAATTGACCTTCCCCCATCAATACATATGATTGTAATATTGTTTAACCTGATGTCAATCCTTATTACAAAATCTAATGACTGGTTTGTTTGTTTAGGGTTTATCGCCACTTTCAACAATGTTTCAGTCATATCGTGGCGGTCAGTTTTACTAGTGGAGGAAGCAGGAGTACCCTTAGAGAAACAACAACCTTGGGTAGGTAACTGACAAACCGTATCACGTGTGATGCGAGTTAATCTCAACGCATTTTTGTGTGGTACAAGGTCGGGCGAGAACTCGTGCCATATAGGTGATAGACTACAGTGATCTGTACAGGTAAGTTTAAAAACAATTACCTAGACCACTCGGCCACCCAGGCCCTGACTTATGATTGGAAGAAGGATATGTATTATGAACATGTCTTGAGCATAATTAATGGAATTTATGTCTTGTGGGTTATGAAAGTCTTTTAGCTCACCTGTCCATCTGTAACATTTAATCCTTCTTCTGAAACTACTTGGCCTATTGAGACCAATTATTCATCAAATGGTCCTCTATAAAAGTTATGTTTTCTGTTTGCTGATTAAGAAATCAACAAGGTGTCCAGGAAGATAAAACATTCTAATCTTCTTAAAATTCAAAACTTGTCAAGATTGCTTATTGAATTGATTTGTTTTTGAAAATAATCTAAATAATCTTTGTTATGTTCTCTACAAAAATTAGGTTTTAATGCAGATTGGAAATTCAAGGTAGGAAAAAAAAGAGAGATGATGTTATATTTTTTTAAAAAGTCTAATCCTAAGGAACAGCAAGGCCAATCCAACCCAAACTTTACACAAATGATCCTATTTCAGAATTGTATCCAATGACGTTGCATGCCAACAAAGATAATCACCTATAGGATAAAATTGGAAATTGATAATTAAATCATTTCAACTGAAACTACTCGCTAAATTGGAACCTTACTTTGGTGGAATGGCAGCAGGTGGTTCCCTTTCAGAATAATTTCCAATTACCTCATCAGTCCCCTGTCCGGACATGATAATAACATGCCTAGTTCCAGTATCCACATCAGGACAGGGACATGGGAACAATGGCTCAAATAACCCTTCAGGTCAGGCAAGCTTAACATGATCTAGTTCCAGTATCCACATCAACACAGGGACAGGGGAAAAATGGCTCATAAGGTCAGACAAGGTTTACATGATCTACTTCCATTATCTACATCAGGACACGGACACAGGGAAAAATAGCTCAAAGAGCCTGTCAGGTGAGGCAAGCTAAACATGATCTAGTTCCAGTATCCACATCAACACAGGGACAGGGGAACAATGGCTCGTCAGGTCAGGCAAGGTTTACATGATCTAGTTCCATTATCTACATCAGGACACAGGACACGGGAAGAATATTTCAAAGAGCCCATCAGGTGAGGCAAGCACAACATGATCTTGTTCCAGTATCCACATCAGGACAGGTTCAGGAACAATAGCTCAGATAACCCTTCAGATCAGGCAAGCTTAACATGATCTAGTTCCATTATTCCATCAATACAAAGACAGAAGAACAATAGCTTAAATAACCCTTCAGGTCAGGCATGCTTAATGCAATCTTGTTGCAGTATCCACTAGAGGATTGGGACAGGGGAAAATAGCTCAAATTACTCTTAAGGTGAGGCAAGCTAAACATGATCTATTTCCAGCATTGACATCAGGACGGGGACACGTGAATGCTAGCTTAAATAACCCTTCAGCTGAGGCAAGCTAAACATGATCTATTTCCAGTATCCACATCAACACAGGGACAAGAAACATTAGCTCTAATAACCCTTCAGGTCATGCAACCTGAATGTGATCGTTTCAGTATCCACATCAGGACAGGGACAAGAAATAGCTAAAATTACCCTTCAGGTCCGACAAGCTGAATGTGATCAAGTTTTTGTATCCACATCAGGACAGGGACAAGAAATAGCTCAAATTACCCTTCAGGTCAGGCAAGCTTACAATTTTAAGCCAATTTAATAGCCAATTTTGAGATCAAAATTGTGATACTTTGTAGAAAATCCCCATACCATGTGTCTGCAATTTTCTAACGCTCACAGAAATGATCGCCAAATTGTGGACATTTTTATAACATGTAAATGTAAATACTATATACATGTATATTCTAATTTTAATGAAAGGGTGTAAATCACCCGTGTAAAGCATGAATTTAGAAACACATTTTATGTTTTTGCAGGAATTTTTGTACATATTTTTGTTCAGCCTAAAGCTTCTGTTATATTTTTTGACTGTCTACATTCTACTCCTCATGTTGGAAAGTGTCCACTTTCAAACAATTTTTGTACGACTTGCTTTATTGGATTAACAACACCATTTGACCAATCAAATATCGGATAACATAATTAAAACATTTTACTTGTGAGGCTCAATAAAGGGGTATGCAGTCTGTTTGCCTGTACCAACCTGTTGACTACCCATGCATGTTTAAAATTAGTTTTTGAAAAAAACTGTCTAAATTAGGTGAACCTCCACAGGGACAAAAAGGAAAGAAATTAACAAGAAAGACAACATTATGATCATTCTTTATCACAAATAATCTCACAGTAATCCTTTAAATGTATAACATTTAACCCTCATAAATCTACAACAAATAAATTAACACAATAAAATTTGTGATTTTCAACAATATCATACCTTTACCTTACAACAGTTATACTGATTCCATATATTTCTGGTTAACAGTAACAATGCAGAGTCTACATGTATGTCAACTTATCAAGTATATGAACTGATGTCTATTGCAAAATAGAGAATTATAAATAATTAGTCCATCTTAACATGGAACATGTACAAGAATGGGAACTGATACTAAATGCAGACTAATAAATAACAGACCAAGAAAACATAATTCAATAATTAATTTAAGTAGAAATTGTGGGTCAATAAAGTTAGATCACTGTGCTGGATACTCAACTCAGCATGATAAATGTAACTTTTAAACAGATTTTTTTTTCAAATATAATAGTGAATTCATAGTACAATTGGAATTCATTTGGTCAATATTTAAAATCACAACCATTATCTTCACTTTACAGAGTTATCCATCACACATCAGTAACACAAAACAATTTAAAGGTTCATTTAAAATCAGTTGCTGTAGTACAAAAACAATCTACAATGTTGAAATCAAAATACAATTCTAAATAAATATTGTGCAGTGGAACAACCACATGGTTAAAGCCATATGTCATGTGACCCATTTTACCTGAAGAATGAGGAAGTAAATAAAGATATTTTTAAGCTGCTGCTCTGGGTTTTTGTTTTTAAACTGGTTTAAATAAATTTAGCACAACAAGCAAAAAGCAATGTTTTACTACCATCTAAACCACCTATTGTGATCCTATTTACACCACATTGCAGTTAGTTATCTTGTTTGGTCTTTGATGAAACCTTATGGGACAAAATAAAATATGCATATCAGCTATTTGAATACTCTAGGCAATCAAATATTTTATTCTGACATTTAGGGTATTCAATTAGGCAGAGTCAACTGTATGAGGAAAATCACAGTGCATATAAACATTTCACTACAACGCAAAAATCTAAATGCCCTTGGAACTCCTGATATTTGAATGAAGCAAAGAACACTTTTCATAAAATTGCACATTTAAGTATTTCAAATGAAACTTCTACATACTACTGACAGTATATAACATGATAGAATGAGTAAAATGGCACAAAGTAATATAACATGTAGGACATTTCTACATGGTGGGAGTGGGTGATTTTTTAAATAATAAATTAGTTTTCTAGAAATAATTTCCCTAATGAAAAAATAATGTAATTTAAAAATCACCTAGAATAAAAGATTCTGTAATATGGACTTATCACTCCCTCCATTTGTTTCAATGTATACTTGTGCCTGTGTCAACCCAAGTTTGACCTTTACACCTAAAATCTTAACTTTTTGATGCTGTCTGACCAAATCATCCATTAATGAGACCTAGACAATCCATACATGCTTAATAAGAAATGTACAGACTTTGATTAAAATTTAATAAATATAACTGAAAAAATATAGTTTAGGCAATCTATCCATTAAATCATTAAAATAAGTAATTGAAAAGTTTTGAGCCAATCAGATTAATATGTAACTCTACTGAAGAACAATCTTGACGCACTCTGTTATGGTCATTAGACATTATTATTTCTTATACAAACTTGCCTATGAAATGGTATATTGTATTAAACCTAAACATTTTATTTATTTTTGCAACAGTTATAAATTTGTAAATAATTGGTCAATAAATAAAAACTGTTGCCCTGGACAACAGTCTTCAACATGACAACAGTCTTTCAGTCATTTGACTGAATGGGAATGGCCTACTTTCTATTGGCTGACAGTATCATGTGTTTAGTTCTTATAAACAAAAGTATTACAAAACAGTTTAAGAAAAAAATCCTCCAGGAATGGCTGATTCGTTTAAACCTCAGGTATTACAAAACAGTTATAGACAAGATCCTCTAGCAATGGTTGATTTGTTTAAAACCTCAGGTATAACAAAACAGTAATAGAAAGATCCTCTAGCAATGGTTGATTTGTTTAACCCACCAGGCAACCATTGCCCATGGATCTAGTCAATAACTGTATAACATTGATCAATAAATATAAATGCATTTAAAAATTTAAACAAATATTGAATAAGTTAACACAAAAACATATACACAATGATGAAATATGGCAAAATATCTGTTTGACAGAGAGTAAATTTATACATGGTTTCATTGACTTAATAAACAAAATCAATTTAAAATGAAATATTCAACAGTTAAATTACATTCCATACGATTTTTGCATGAATTTTTTTTCTTTTCATAATAATTAATAATATTCAGCATAAAATTTGTTTTTTATTCAGGAATAGAAAAAAACCAAAAATATTTTTCTCAGAATTCACACAATATCTAAACTATGAACTATGTAATGGAAGTTAGTTTATAGAAATCATTAAGTATTTTGATAATGCCATCCATGGCCATGACAAACTTTTATATAACGGACATTATACAGTCTCACTGTTATCCAAACTATGTAGTTTATAAAAATCATTAAGTATTTTGATGACAACATCCATGGCTGTGATAAACTGTTCAATGTCAAACATCACTGATTGCTGGAATAATGTCCCTTGATTTTCTTCCCCAGGCACACCTAAATGGGTAATAAACACCTCTCTATATGGCAGGGCTTTTGCTGCAACCTACAGAATATTGTATTATATTAGAGTTCTTTTTGGCAAAGTTCAATAACTTTTGCTCACATAATTAACAATGAATAAATCTAAACTGAAAAAAATTAAATTTAAATAAGTACTGGTATTCCATTTAGGTAAATTGACACTGTTTCACTGCACATTCCCACTTAGCATGCATATAACTTTGTAAATTTTGATATCACTTCTTCATTCAATTTTCAAAACGTAAAACCTGTTATTGTTTATCTTATAAATTTATATATAAACTCTATCAATCCAAAATAAATATGAATGTTTTTGTTGTAATTACAGATATATCTAATGTATTCCAATTTTTATTTCAAATTCCATCTGCTGATTCTATATACAGAATTGTGTATTTTCCTGTTATATGCTTTGTAAAATAAGCTGTTTTTGTACCAACAGAAATTCCAAAAACAAGGGCAATGACACATATATATCTGTCTTTATTTTTGAAATACCTTGATACAGACTACATTTTGGCAAATTATTAATTTAAAAAAATTTCTTTCTAGGAAGTTTTTGAAATGATACACCTTAAAGTTTCACTTAAAAGTTGAGAGAGTTACAACCTTCCTAATCAATGCAATAAACATGTCTTCTTTTAAAAAGAAATTGTTTCATTGCAATAAATACTGAAAAGCTTTAGATTAAGGTTAAGAAATATTTCAGTATTCATGCTTATAAATTTAAATGTTTAAATTACATACTGCAAAAACTCCTCTGACCACCCATCCATGATAGTTCCTAAGTGTTTTGGAATAGGCACTTCCAACAGCTTGAGACATGTCAGGTTCACCTTTTAATAACTCATACAGGAATTCTCTGATAAATTCTAAACCTCTGAAATATAAAACAAAATCTACATCATGTCTCTCAATAACTCATAAAGAAATTCTCTGATAAATTCTAAACCTCTGAAATATTAAACAAAGTCTACATCAAGTCTCTCAATAACTCATACAGGAATTCTCTGATAAATTCTAAACCTCTGAAATATAAAACAAAGTCTACATCAAGTCTCTCAATAACTTGTACAGGAATTCTCTTTTATGAACTTTAAAAAACAGAAATAGTGTGAAACATTTATTATTCATGATGATCCAATTTATGGATTTTGTGGGCAGTTCAATTCATGACTATTAAACTCTAACTTGAATTTCCTAAACTTTGAGGATGTAACAGAGTACAATACAGGGGCGGATCCTGAGGGGCCAAGGGGACCCGGGCCCCCATTTTGAAAATGCAAGAATGATTTTTAGCACCAGTTTTGCATGCAGTCCAGTATGAATTGGCAGGTCAAACTTTTCAAAAGTCAGATGAACTTATGTATAAGTATGCATTTGCAAGTGAGGCCCCCTCTTTACGAAAGTCTGGATTGGTGCAGCAATATTAGTTGACACAAGATTAAACTTAGTCTAACTATATTTTATTTTATTGTGAGTAAATCAAATAAACTGTGATGAGCTCTAGTAATCAGTAACATCCAGATGTATACGATAACAAGAGACTAAATGTATTAGGGTAGAATCTGTTTTACTGGTCCCCAAAAGTTTAAATAACAACAATAGATGCGCATGACGTTTGAACTCTGTGACATTGCAATGCAGTTTCATTTGGAAGACGCCATTTTTATTTGGAGCTCTTGCGCTACAATATTATCCAAGCAAGACAAGGCTTTTCTGCTGGTGTTTGAGGCTTGAGAACCCGCTGAGCATATATCAAACTAGGAGTTGTTTTTGGTTTATACAAAAACATATGTCTCCCCCTGAGTATGCACATATTTACTGTATGATGGCTTTTCTAAATATCATATGATAAAAATTGTGTCCACGTATGAAGTTTCCTAAAAAAATCGGCTGAGTATAGTTTCAGAGGAATTGTGCTGACATGGTCATTTTGGGCATAACTCCCATAAAAATGAGGGGATCCAAATTTGGAGGAAATATTCACAATTAAATATGATGTCCTAACTGCATACCAAGTTTCATAAATTCGCATCAGTAGTTTAGGAGGAAGTGCGCGGACAAGGTAATTTGTGAAAATTTTCTGAGTTTCAAGGGGCATAACTCCCACAAAAATGAGACGATCAAAAATTCCTGGTAATATGCACAACTACATATGATGTCCTAACTGCATACCAAGTTTCATGAAATTCGGATCAGTAGTTTAG
>JAULBM010019803.1:0-11402 GCA_032357055.1 Geukensia granosissima | reverse complement strand
ATGGTCTTGTCTGTCCTCGACTTAACGATTTCTGTCTGCCCCTTTGGTATCTTCGAATTCCTTATACAGTACAAATAAAGAGGAATAATTCAAATCTTCTCAGGAAAAAATATTACAGTAGAAATGCAAAATATTTTAATCCATGCGTTTAAAATATTGTCATAAAGTTTACCAATAATTATAGCATTTTCATCACCATAAGATAATTTATCAAACGTTTTACTAGTTGTAAATTACTCCTAGTGGATTGTAGGTCCCTAGGGTACTTTTGCCCATTATCCAAATTTTCATTTTGGCATGCTGCATTACATTAATAACTTAAAATATCCCATTCAATATTAAAAATAAATTACCAGTTTCTTATGCTTATTTTTGTGGTATTGAGGGAGCCCTTAGCTTAGTTCGGACTCCTAATTTATTTAGATTGTTTTGGCTTCTGTTGTTGCTTGATAATTGTCTTCCGGATTTAAAATTTTTGACTTCGAACACTGCTCACGAGATGTCAGATAACAAGATGGCAATACATCGCATTACATTAAATAAAAATTGCTTTCTGGTTATATATAAAATTAAAAGTTTCAAATATGTCGTGTTCCATCTTATTCGTGTTCTAGAGATTGCCCTGTCTGTCGACCTTTTCCCTTTTGTCTGGGACTTATATTTTCTTTCGTTTCCTCTTGGAATTTCAATCAAGCAGGCTAAATATGTTACAGAAATGTTCTTCTTGGCACATTTTGTCTAGATTAACCACGTAATGACTTTGTCAGCAGTTAAATATGCTTCCGATTACTTATGATATATAAACTCTTCTAGAGGTAGCGTGATAAAATGTATATTTTTAAATGAAAGTCAGATATCAGTAATAATGCATCAAATCAAGGTACCGCTCTACTTGGAACAACATTATAAGATTAGTTCACCTCACCTTATCTCTCTATTCTAAACATAGGATAAATTAAAATTTTGATTCGTATTTATTTTGTCAATAAGATGAGAAAACAGGAAGCAATTTGGTACTAGCAAAAAGAATTCAAAGATGAAAATTGCAAGATGTTTGATTTCTTCATCAACAACATTTGTTTGAATTATAAAACACTGTAAATACAGAAAGTCTTTGAATATTATTGCACTTATTAGTTGTTCCTAGCGTCCGATTTTAGATTTGAGTACTACATTTTATTTTCTTTGGTTGATGGCTGTCTCATGGACAATAATGCTACATTTCCTATTTTTATATCTTATGCTACTGATGAAAGGTTACCTCTTGAAAAGTACATATAGCGTATGTAAATCACGGTAGTATTCAACATTTGTATACTTGTATTTAAATTAGGAGTTAACATTGTTGTATTTGCAGGCATCAATTGCAATTTGTTGGTCTTAAATTGAGTTTATAAAAATCAAAATATAGCAAACATCAAATGCTACAATCAGTTCAACATAGTGAAAATTGCTCAATGATTTTTGAGTTACAATTCAATCCATTCACTGGCTGGAAATACCTAAAAAAGATTGTTAGTAACTATTGTTAACAAGGATCGACTTAAACAACTGATGCCACTTGTAAAGAAAGAGCTGCTTATCTTTCAGTAGTATATGGGCACAGTCTGGTTATCATTC
Source organism: Geukensia granosissima (assembly GCA_032357055.1). NCBI lineage: Eukaryota > Metazoa > Mollusca > Bivalvia > Mytilida > Mytilidae > Geukensia > Geukensia granosissima. The sequence continues at coordinate 9,782 of JAULBM010019803.1, read as the reverse complement.
TTCAGGTGGATCTCATGTGGACCGGACATGACGTCACAGGTGACATTTTGTAATATACAAATGTGTGGTCTTCCTTGCTGAAAAAGCCTCTACGAACACTTTTTTGGTTTCCAAATAGGAATACATCGACTGCTTGATTTCTTTGCCCGTGTATATTTGTAATTTGTTGACCTAACCCCACATTTGTGTGCTTCAACACACAGATTTAGTGTCGTTGATATATAGCCAAAAATTCCGCTCAAATCGGTAAGGGCCGTTTTGAACTTACTGTTATGTGCGAGTTTATACTCCGTGTTAAAGTCACTTTGACTTTGGGATTAAGAACAGCAATCAAAGCGCTGTTCCTTTGCTTTGAATTTACTTGTATATACTAGATTTTTCTGTCATGAATATTTACACCATATCCCCCTCTTTCTATTTCATAACATAGCTTGTTTCTTGTGCTGTGTGGAAAACGTAGAAAATCTACCCGTGCTTGAATAGTTAACAGTTAATGGCGTATTTATTCTCGAGATAATTAGCACTATGTGTATGCCTTCATATTTGTTTTTTCGGCCATTGTCTTAAATAAACATTTTCAAGCAGTCCATATGTTTGTTATTTGCCCTATTCAAGTTATTTAAAATACAAAATTAAATTAAAATAAATGGAAAATTTAGCTACGGTATGTGTACATTTCAATGAGTAACCTCTCATTAGTAGGATCAGAACCGAAACAGAAAGTCAAAGATTCAAATATAGCAAGAGATGCACTCAAATCCAAATCCGCCGCAGGGACCATTGCTAAGTGCATTATTTTTCAAAGCCTTTTCCGTATTTACAGTGGTTTAGAATTTAAGCAAATGCAGCAAATTTCTATAAAACATTGTTTGATCAATTTCATGTCAGACAAGTCTGACAACTGGGTTACAGACAAGCCATTTTACAAAATCTTGATGTGCCCTGTTTTTGTTAAAACATGTGTTTGATTTTGTATGTATTCCTGTCGGGCAACTTATGACAGATTTATTAGATTTCTTTGCCCGTGTATATCTGTAATTTGCTTACCTTACCCCGCATCTGTGTGCTTCAACACGTCGACATCTATCAAAGAATTCCGCTATAACCGGTGGTGGCGGTCGTCTTGAACTTTATGTGAGGTGCGAGTTTTTAATCCGTGTTGAAGACCTCACTGTGACTTTGAGATGAAGAACAGCAATCAAAGCGCTGCTCCGTTGCTTGGAATTTACTTGTTTATATGTGATTTTTGTGTCATGAACAATTACACCATATTCCCCCTTTTCTACTTAAAAATATATATATATAAAGGAATTGGGTGCTGCTAATTCATTTTGCAATCCTACATTTACCCCGACGACACTTACTAAAGAAGAAATCCTTAACAATCATCGGTCAGTGTTGTCTTCTTTTGGAATTTCAACCATTTAGGATGATCTTCCTTCACTTTACTGGATTCAAAAGCTACATAAGTGTCCTTATAAACAATGTTACATTGCAGGGACTGTCAAATGCTCCACAACATCTCTTTCCAATTTACTGACATTAATTTATCAGCAGTAAAAACAGGCTCCAAAGTTACTGTGAAACATGCTATTCTAGAAGTGGCGTGAGTCAAATATGGGTTCTTTAACATTCCAAATATCTGTTAGAATTCCTCATATCAAGGACCCTTTCCTCTTACCGTATTAAAAAACATTTGATTTTTCAACCCTATTTACAATTATTCCTCATTCAAAACTCAAAGAACAGAAAAGCTTTGGTTCATTTTTGTTTTGTTAAAAAGGATGGCAGGTACAAACATGTGGTTCTAGGGAGGGACAAACCTTATTTTGTTATTAAAAGGAATTCGAAAATACCAAAGGGGCAGACAGAAATCGTTAAGTAGAGGACAGACAAGACCATGGCCAACAAAATGAAACGAAAGACAAACATAGAACACACAACACTACACTAAAGGATCTTGTATTTCCACTCGATACAGTCACGTCCAAAATGTGTAAATTACTAACATCTACAGCTTGTCCTAAGGCCTTCCATAATTGTCACACATCCACATTCTATTGCAAGCAGTAAAGGTCCCAATAAATAAAAGGTGTTGATATTCAAATGTAACAACTATCAGCCAGATGAGTATACAATGTAAAACATGTACCTTTTACACATAAAACAAACGTCATATCAAAGTATATTTTTAATGGTGAACACTATGTTTGGGGCATTCTTATGCATGTGACCCTTACTCTGTAGATCATTTACAGATGGCAAACGCAGATTCAAATGTTTGGTTCTAGGGAGGGACAAACCTTATTTTGTTGTTAACCACTCTGATTCTAACAAAAAGTACTCAGAAGATGATATTTACGGGTACTAGATTTCTTGATTGACAACATTTTTTGTAATGTTTGGCGAGCTCGTGTTTCAACAGACTGTCGTCATTCCAATGGGGGCCAACTGTGCGCCCTTTCTCGCCGATTTATTCCTTTATTTCTATGAAGCTGACTTCATACAGAGCCTTCTACAGAGAAAAGAGAAAGTTGGCTCAATCTTTTGGTTTCGCGTTCAGCTATATCGATGATGTAGTTTCACTGAATAAATCTAAATTTGGTGACTATGTTGACCTCATCTATCCGATTTAACCTCGAAATCAAAGATACTACAGAAACAGAAAGGTCGGCTTCTTACCTAGACTTACACCTAGAAACTGACATTAAGGCCGGTTTATGAACAAAACTTTACAAGAGAGATGACTTTGATTTTCCGATAGTAAACTTTCCGTTCATGTCTAGCAACATCCCAGCTTAAGAAGTGTATATCTCTCAATTGATACGCTGCTCCAGGGCTTGTGCTTCCTATCGGGATTTAATTGATAGAGGGTTGTAGCTGACTAGAAAGCTACTGAGACAAGGGTTTCTCAGGGAAAAATTAGAGTCATCACTCCGGAAGTTTTTCGATTGCCATCATGATTTGATTGACTGGTCCGAAATATCCATTTCACAGATGACAATGGATATCTTCCGACTGTCATGAATACAAATCCGGTCCTATACCGGTTGTGACTAACGTCAATTGTGACTATACACCGGCTTTGACTACTGAGTAACATGACGGATGCCACTAGTGGAGCGGGAATTGCTTACCCTTCCGGAGCACCTGAAATCACTCCGGTTTTTGAAGGGTTCGTGTTACTCCAGGTTTATTTTTCAGTTTAGTGTTATGAGTTCCATGTTTGTCTTTCGTTTCATTTTGTTGGCCATCGTCTTGTCTGTCTTCTGACTTAACGATTTCTGTTTGCCCCTTTGGTATCTTCGAATTCCTTTAACATTCATTAGTTATATTAGTATTTGATTAATTCTGAACCCCCCAAGATTTCAAACCTTGCAGCATTTTGGTCTCTGGATAAACATATATATTTATAGAGTGAGCTTGAATTTGGCCTGTATAGCACTCTTTATTCTTTCCAAATAACAATTTTGGTCCCCCGAACTTTAACTGGATTCCTGATACTCATGACAATTCGCGCATTTTAACAGGATTCCTGATAGTTACCTTAGTTCGCTCTTCATTTTAACTGGGTTCCTGATACTAACCACAGTTTGCTCATCATTTTAACTGGGTTCCTGATACTAACCACAGTTTGCTCATCATTTTAAGTGGGTTCATGATACTTACAAGTTTGCTCTTCATTTAACTTGGTTCCTGATACTAACCACAGTTTGCTCTTCATTTTAACTCGGTTCTTGTTACTAACCACAGTTTGCTCATCATTTTAACTAGGTTCCTGGTGCATAAATTGAAGTTCTGTGTGTTGTGCTTTAGTTGTTAAGCACCAACATATTGTCTGTTGAACTTGCCAAAAGGTGTTCTGTTATCAGTAAAACAAAAATAAGTTGACCTCTCCTCGGATTGACATTAACCCAGGTAAGAGTTTAAAGATTCAACGATTGGTGTTGCACACTAGACAGGGAATGCTAACCCTTCTGGACACCTGATCCCACTTCTGTTTTGTAAAGAATATTGTGGATTCCAAGCCCTTGTTACTTTTGATTTCGTTTCATCTTTTAGTTTGTTTCAAATTTGTTTTGTCTCTTTGGACTATGCACTTTTGATCTCTCACATGGGTATTCTGCACTGGACTTCAAATCCTTTATATTTTTTAACAGGAATAACTTTTTTTTCGACTAAACACAAGGATGCAAAATATTGAAAGTCAAACAAGACAGTTGAATTGTTTATTAAGAAAGGCACATTTAGCCTTTTTTATAGTCAATCTACTCTAAGTAGATATTATATAAAATCTAAACAAAACAAAACTAGAATATAATTGGTCCAAATTAAACAAAATTTAAATGGTATCCGGCAAAAGATAATCCAACATTTGCTGTTTCTCTACTCATACAATTTCAATTTTTTTTATTAATAAATTATTTTTATTATATCTTCTTAACCTTAACTGTAATTACTTCCAGTCAATTTCTGCTTGAGAAAAAAAAATTCCAAAAATTGTGTTCCTTTATATTGAATTGTCCTAAGTTGTTTCCCAATTTAGGAAAATATACTTTTTGACTCATTGTTCATTTCTGTCAATCAATCAAAAATTGTCACTTGACCAGTGACACCAAAGAACATCTGTTACATTCATATTGTAAATAATACCATGAAATAGTGCTTCCAAAAGAAAACCTTTTTCAATGTGTATTTGGTTATCTGTTTAAAATCTGGTGATAAACTAATCAATAATCATTGACTGCTTTGCAATCATTGACACCCATGTCTCTGCTGCACATTTTTGGCTATGTGATGTCACTTATAGTGAAAAAAATTTCCCAAACATGCCTTAACTAAAAGATTTTCCCAGGACACCACCAAGCAGAAATACCTGATAGTAGAGTGGTGAATGTCATTCATTCTGTAATGATACCATGTATAATTCTAGATACAAAGCAATTTGTAGACTTATCTGATAACAATGAAACTATGCATGTAATACAATAAACAAATTTCTGTGCATTATCGACAAAATAACTGGTGTAAAGACATTATGCAAAATAACAGCAGTTAAATGATAAGTCCATAAGTAAAACGATTATAAGTACTGGGTACTGATAATATTTCTAAGTTGACTAGTTTTGAAGAAAGGGGATGGTCATGAATGATATGATGGAATTATTTACAGTAAATGATTTTAGAATTTAAAAAATTTCCTTTAACATGATTAAAAGTTTATGGCAATATCCACTTTGATTAATTATTATAAATACTCCCCTGAAGTTCCTTAGAGATTTTTAAAGAGTAAAAAAAGCTTCATACATGTGAACATTCAAAGTTAAATCTTTAGAACCTTGAGGTTACTTAGGCTACTTCGACCAAAATATAAAACTTGAATTAGTTTTAATATAAAATCATGAAATACATAAAATAAATCCATTGACATCCAGCACATTTTTAGTAATTATTGAAATATAATTACATACATGACTTTTTAATGTTACTCAAGGTTTAAAATAACAGCCCTTATGCAAGGATTGCTTGCTTTTTAACATCTAAGGGGTTTTTAACAATAAAAAAATTGTCTCTAAAGATAAAAAAATAAAAGAATTTCTTATTTGTAATGAAATAAAAATTAAAGTCAAATATTTTTCTTCTAAGACTTTTACTCAATATCTTTACAAACAACCTGAAAAGTGGGACCTGATCAGTATAATGAAGTTTTGTGTATGGGAATGGATCATAAGGTCTCACAAGATAAAATTAAAATTTGGCCCAAAAAAATTCTTGTTTAGTTTTTTTATAGAAGCAAAAAATTCAAGGTGGGTAAGTAAGATTTTCTTAACAAAATTACTATTGAGATATAACCCATGATAAAATTTTATGCCTTACTTCCTCTTCTTTTCACCTTTAAATCCCTGTAAATACTTGTTAAAGATAAAAGCATCCTAGAAAATTGTACTATTTAAACTTTTGTTGGACATTATATTTCATATCAATAACATTTTTGCAATAGATATTTTACAAGATGAAAAAATCCAGTTTGTGGGTTTTGGGTCTAGGTAGGTTGGGCAACAGGAAACAAGCATATATTTTTATCCCTTACTTAAAAACAAATAGAATGTGTGTTAATATCACCCAAATTGCAATAGGATTGAAAGTGAGACTTACTGAAAGAGAATATAAAAATTAACTTGATTCAACCTTATAAACTGAGATAAAATATGTATTTCTTTTTGTCAGCTTTGCTAACCTATAAGGGTTTAAGACTTCGTAACTATTGAGAATTGTAAAAGAGATGTTTGTTAACCTCAAGTTTTAATGTCAAGATGCTTTAGAAACTAAACATTTAATTAATAATTAATGGGTTATAAAAGATTAATGTACGTTTCATGAGCTGGGTGTCTCCCTTTTTCCCAATTCAGAAAAAATACTTTCAAGGAATCTTTATAGTTCTTATAAAATGCAAGGTAAAAAAGGTTCCGGTAACTTTTGCATATTTCATATTTTTTGACAAGCTCTTGGTTTTTCTCCGCTCATATGGAAAATTGAAAAATTTTGTTGTTTCCATTATAACTATTTTTACTCAAAGGATTTGTTAATATTAGAAAATGAAAAATGTTTTGATAGATTTTATATCTATTTGCATATATTTATACGTAATGGCAGTAAATATAAGCTTGGCAGTACCAGAAATGTGAAAATATAGACATTGTCGGAACTTTAATTTTTCACAAAAATCGGCAATTTTCACATGAGCACACTTGTAATATTTTGAATACCAAATTTGCTTGATAGTCATATAGTTAAATCTCTTTTGGAATTGCCTTATCAAACTGTGCTGTTGCATTAAGAATGAATAGCATAAACATGTGAGACTCAGTTCATGAAACGTACATACATTAATAATACATATACAAAAACATATTTATACAAATAGCAACAATTAAAAACAAAAAAAAACATTTAAAAAAAACAGGACGGAATGTACATCAAAAGTTTATTCAGACAAATATACCCAAATATACTTGGACGAATGTGATTTCAAAGCTTTTAAATATAAGATATTTTAGTGGACGGAATGAGATTTCAAAACTTTTAAATATAAGATTTTGTATAAAACTAAAAATCGTGAATGAATTTTTTCCAATGCTGCATCACATATGTCATGGACAGGAAAAAAATAAACAATACATCAACAAGTACAATCATTTACATAAGTAATTTATGATATCTGACCAGAATACCAGCAATACTCTTAAGAAAAAAAAAACAATGACATCAGTAGAATAACACTGGTGTCCATTGTAAAAGTAACAAAGAAACTAAGATTGAAGAACTATGGTCTACATAATATAAGTTTGAAGAAATAAGACCACATAAATAATTTTTAAGCAATGTTTTATAATAAGGATAATGACTACATTTAAACATATTCATTCAACTTTGATAATATTGTAGATTATCTTCTCCTATGGAAAGGCATAAAATTTAAGACTTTTCCTCGGGATGAAGAAAAAATTTTATTTGTTTGTTTGTTTGTTTGGGGTTTAACGACACTTTCAACAATATTTCAATCAGATCATGGCAGTCAGTTTTACTGGTGGAGGAAGTAGGAGTGGCAGGAGAAAACAACAACCTTTAGAGTTACCTGACAAACCTTATGATGTGTGATGCAAGTCAAACAAAACCTTTTTTTGCATGGTTCAAAGTTGGGTGCGACTCACACCATATAAAGTAATCTAGTCAAGTAAATTTAAATCAACTACCAAAAGAACCTACCTTGACCACCCATGTCCCTTAAAAATTTTTAACCATACATAAATTGGCCAGCATAGAAAAAAAAACTAAAATGGGTAACTGGAAGCCATATTTTGTATCAAAAAATAATAATAATACAAGAAAATCCTCCTTAAAAATAATTGGAATTCCATTTGAAAACAGAAAAAAACCAGCCTGCTAAATTAAACATGTATTTACTGTAAAGACTGCAGAAGTGAGTTTATTTTCCTGTATGGCACAGACCAACTATGATAGCTTGAACTTAAATGGTTCCAACCCATTAACGTTTTGTTATTTTTTTTGCCTACAAGACTACTTTTTTGGGAAAAATAACAGGTTTTGAAGAAGGGGTGGGGGGTCATCTTATAAGAAGGTTAAATTATCATCTCATAAAAAATTCCCCCATTTGATCTCCAGAATCCAGGTAAGTCATGTTGGTCTGTCTTTTGCCTATTATTAATCCATTTCATTATCAATCTAGGTTTGATTGGGACTGTTCTACTAACCCATTTAATTAACAAACACTCTTTAATGACATAAATTAAATGTTTAATCTTGTGGTGTTGATTATATTTTGGGTCATGATTGACAAAAGAGCCAAAATATTGTGCATCCTGGCTGTTCTTTCAAAAAACATTATTTTTAGTAACAGCAATTTTGAACTCTTCTCCCTTACAAGTTACTTTCATCTGTTCAAGTTCTTTTCTCTCAAATAGTTAAAAATTGAAGTTATCAGCCTCATATTAATGTTTAAAAGTCTTTGTTTAGAGAGATTATCTGGTAAATAAAAGTGTCCTGAGCATCTCTATATATCAAAATATAAAAACAAACAAGTGACAAATCAGGTCTGATAAAACAGAAGTCTGTTTTAAAAACATGAATATCATGTCAGATAAAATATAACTAAGATACATAAGTTCAAGGTCATTATTGCCAAAAAATGACAAAGCCTGTCCTTATATTATCAGGAACCAGGTCAAACTTGCACCACAAAATGAATATTATTACATAAGACGTGACAAATAAAATTCTGTGTACTTTTACCAACTTGATCAGCACTTGTAAAATAACAAAAATATTGAAGAAAATAAAAGTAAATACCCATTGCATTGATATACAAATACAAATTCTCTATATAAATAAATATTATTTACAATTAATATTTGCCATATAAACATAATATTGTGAATAAGTTCTTCAATACTAAAATTAAAACAAATTATCACAGAATTCTTGTATCACAGTTATCTTCTCTTTGCAAACTTTCAGGAGAATCTAAAATTCTGTACTGTTGGAGAATGCGGTGACATTTTCCTTGGTCCAGCAGAGTTCCGTCGGTGTGGAATTGGATGGTGCCCTCTAAAACCTCCAGTCTGTAAAAAAAATTAAATTTATAGTTACTTTTTTTATTGATGATAATCAATGAAACTTTCACAAGAAGAATGTAATATCAACTATAGACTTAATTTTTTCTTAATTCTACTAACAACTGTATTCAAAATATAAATAATTTTCGAAATATTTCACAAAAAATACCTGTAATAAGAAATGATATCTATTCTATTCCTGATTTAAAAATGTCCATTTTGAACAGTTACATTTTTGAACTGAGTCTGAGATTTAAAATTCATGTATAATTTCAAAAAATTTTCATAAAGATGGTGACATTGAGTAAGATGTGAATCCATTTCATAGATAATACTATGTCCTGTTGTCCAATGCTTGCTTAATGCTAAGAATTCTCTGAAAATGTTCTTTTCCAAAACAACTCGCATTAATCTGTAAAACTAGGTATTTATGGCAAATCCAAAAACAATATTGATGTGTTGGAACTGTAAAAAGCTAATCAATATGCCACGAAGGATTTGCATTTCAAAGCTTTCTGCAACCATATTATAAAAGTTCTGATTTATTTTTAGGAACAAGAAAACAGAATAAAGGTGCTTCGCAAGCACATAATACGACCGCAGCACGTTGAAATGTGAAAGGTGAACAAAAGATCTTTTGAGTAAGTG
>JAULBM010019792.1:0-11403 GCA_032357055.1 Geukensia granosissima | reverse complement strand
CCAAAACGTGAATTGTTGAGAGATAAGACATCATCAATATAACGGAAGCTGAAATTAAAGCTGTGGGCTAACTTTTTAACTAATTATATTAAATAAATGCACATTATATTCCCAAAGGTGTTGACGGCACACAGACATACATTTATAAAATTAACACAATAATGCATATTTACAACATCGCCACTATATCACTTGGGTAGCTGTGGAGCCCACTTTCCTGATCAGTGCAAAAGACTATTTAATATTGGAACAACAAACTGCATAAGTTCCGATATAGGTAGAATGTATTCCAATTTCAGTTCCCCTTTAAAATATTTACCTTCCAAATTAGTGTTTTTAACATTTCTTATAAATAATTCATTTAAACTGTATACTTAGTACAAGCCAAAAATAAATGGTTTTTATCCTCTATTTCCCCAAGGTCACAATATTGGCAAATACGATGTTCTCTTTTAAATTTTTTATACCTCCACCTTTCAACTTCTAAACAGTGATCACTTATTCTCATTTTGGTTAAATTTCTTATATTTTCAAAAGCTGTTTTAAGAAAACATTCATCTATGTCGTACTTGGTTTTAAACGAACTGTATAAAAATAGTTTACTTTTTTAAAGACTGTAATTTTTAAAAGAATGTTTTTTCATATTGTTCTTTCTTACGACATTTCATCTTCTTGTTAAAATTAAGTTTTTCTTTTTTAATATAAATGTCTTCCAACTCCTTTAATTTTAACTTTTGATTTGCAGATATTTTCTACCAAAGTACTCCAAATATGTTCCATCCGAGGAAAGGGATTTTGATAATCCAAAAGCATCATAACGGAAGGGATTATTAACATCACTTGCAATCCTGGCATAGTATTTCAAAGCTTGAAGTATAATAAAAATAGAGCTAATTTAGCTCTGGCAGCTATGTTTATGGTCTGTTTTGATAAACCCAAAACAAATTTACAGATACAAATTTACAAATTTAAGATTTTTACAATGTTATTGTTGTCTATTAAAGTTTAAATGTCAGGATTTGTTCTTTTACTTTTAACTCTCTGTGATGCTTTTAATATTTTTTCAAAGAAATCCATGTATACCAAACTTCAGCATTGTATATCAAAATAGGTTTTATTAAAGCATAATATAATTTTTTTAATATATTTATAGATAAATTGTCAAAAGGTTTAAAGTATTTAAATATAGAGAACAAGACTTTTTGTTCCCCTATTTTGGATAATTCATTTTGACAGGCATGGAACTTACCAGATGACTCAATAACAGTTCCCAGAAATTTGTATTTCAAAACTAAGTACAAAAATTAGTAGGGGCTAAAATTTCTGAGGTTTAAAGACTAGACCATGATACCACAATGATGTCACTTTCTGGGCTTTTTTAACAACAATAATTTAAAATTGGTTATTTAATCATATTTCATATAAGAAAACATTTTTTACAAACTATGTATTTTATACTGAGTACAGTTATTGCGCAAGTATCGGTTTGAGTGTAATTATTTTCTGTAAAATGGTAGTTTCTACCTCCCTGATTTCACTAGCTTGTCTGTCGTTTTTGGCAGATTTTTGTGCCAAAAAGGCCGTAATATCCCTACCCTTTGTAACAATGAGATCTCGCCATTCTCGCTGTTGTCTATATATACTATTGATTCAAATGTGAAACCAACTAAATGTCTTCATAACTGTAAAAAAATGAAATTTGGTTATTTTGATTGACATGGAAGCAACATTTTTGATCTTGTCATTTTACCGAGGGAAAGTGCGTCCAAATTTGTTTGTATTTTCAACAATGATATTGCCCATTTGTCTTTTAAATATTTCCCTTCATTTCCTTATTATCAAATAGTTCCCCTTTCATTGTTTTAGTCGCATTTAGCCTGCGTCTTTTTTTTTTTTTTGGTTTTTGTTTGTTTTTTTTTTTTTTTTTTTTTTTTGGCATTATGCCTTTTTATTTCTAATTCCTTCAATGTCCAAAAAAAATCAAATAGATCCTCCCTTTTGGTCACTACATTCTACATAGCGACAGCTTCAGTCCGAAATCTTTATCTAGAGCACCATCAGTCCCGGATTTTGTGAGGATGGTCACGAAAACCTGTAAGTAACGACATTGCAGTGTGCGTTCCAGAAGAATTGTCTGTATTTTTTATAAAAGTTCGACAATTGTTTACATACAAAATGTAAGTAAGAAATGTCAATATTTAATTTGCTAAAAAGGGTAAATGGTTTAACTGTGTAGAAGCTATATTAATTTAAGAAAGATATTTTACAGTTAAATATTAGTATAAGTTCCCTAAAGACTATTAATTAAAAACAAAGACAAGTAAGAAAAATCGGGATCTATTCATGTAGGTCACAATTTGTCTAACAAGAAATCAATTAATTCAAAATAAATTATGTTTAATTTCAATATTATTATAATTTTAATTTTTACCTGTGATTCATAATATTAAATTGTATGTATAGGACTTCTTCATGAGTTCATCTGAAACGAATAATTAAAGAGAGAATAGATGGTTGAATGTGAGAGAATAAAGACTGAATAGCAAAATCATCAAAGAAAAACGACAAAAGATGAAATATTATCAAAAAAGGGAATTTCGTTAATTCATGTCATATAAACAATTTGGTTGATTGTGGTTATTTTTCATTACATTGTTGTTTTTGGTGTGTATTTTTTTTTTCTATTTTATGCATAGAATGTAAACTCTAAATCTTTATTATATCCTACGGTTTGCATAGAATCCATTACCTATGCTGTTATGTATTACATAATAACTATATATCATGCTGACAGCCAACTTGCAATAGCTGTCTCATATTCTGAAGATATTGTCGTTAATGTTTGGTACATGTATATTTAATTAATTTCTCATACTTGTTGTCTCGGGACCCAGTACATAAGGATTAGGATATTGTGTATGGTTAGGGTTATGTTATGGATTAAAATTGGTAAGGGTAAGGATTAAGGTTTACGGATTTGTTATGGTTTGAAATTGGGGTTTGGGGTTTGTTTTGGGAAGGGATAAAACAGATTTTAGCCTCATAGGGTTGGTTCCCCTAAGGGTTGGGTCCTATGAAGTAAATGATGGCCATATGTCTTACAAAGTGCATAAAAGCTATGCAATTTTGATAAATAATGCAGAAATAAAACGGCAAAAACACGGGCATTCAGTTGTTGAATACCTATATTTCAACTCAATGTGATGGATCTATATAAACAACCAAAAGCTTGTATCGCCGTGTTCAATATGAAAATGAAAAGATTATGGGGTAATTGTCTCTAACCATGGAAAAAACAGAGGACGTTTACAAATCTAGGGGTCTCAACAAGGCCTCCATAAAGGGTGGAATACCACTCCTTGGGTAAAGCTCTCAATCGCCCCAAATAAAAATAATGTATGCGTAAAAATATTACTGCTCTTAAAGTTTTATTTGTTGAAATAATCATCTATCTTGTGCGATTTGAAATATTTTTTTTTCAATACGTGATTATTTTTACTGAATGTTTTTAAATCTTCATTTGGACCCAGGAAAATTGATTTTCATTTGGAAAAAGGAAAATTGATGCTAAAAAGAAAAAAAAAAAACAGTAAAGGACAATACCAAAACAAAAAAGAGATATCCAGGAGAGACAGAAAGGAAAAGAAAGAGAAAACGGAATGTATATTCACGATACTCATGTAACCGAGTCAAATCTGCAATAGTAATAGAACAAACACAAAAGAAAAACATTGAAAAATAACATAAACTCCATATCTGCTTAAAGTCTTTTTCTCATATGTTGTTCATTAAGACATCTCTTCCCTTCGCTTTTTATAAAGAACTTTTTCGCTTGATGCGACCTCTCTCTCCTTATGTTTTTTCATAAAGACTTTACAGTCATAAGTTATTCATAAGACTTCGCTCCCTCCATGTTGTTCATAGACGTCTCCCTGCCCTTTACTGTTCCTAATAGATGTTCTGGATAAAGAGCAAATGTTGTCTAAAGGGAAAACCCCGTCTGTATATGAGAAAACATACATGACATAACTGTTAAGAATATCGTGATTTGTGGTGTGATACTACATGCAATCAAAGAACAAAGTAATGTTGTTTGTTAAGTTTATTTGTCAACAGCCAGACTTCGTACAGAAAAATCCCCGTGAACAAAGAAGCAACATTATAAACACAGAAAATGTAGAACATGTAAACGCTACACATTGAGGTTGCTTGCGTCATGCCGTTCTTTTTAAAAACCTCTCTCTCTACGCGTCTAATCTCAACATGAGCTGTAGATTATCATGGGATTTTAATGAAATAAGCTTCACAACGGAAGCTTAATCAGGGATTTGTAAAACCATTTATGTTTTTTTATCTTAAAGTTGCAGCATTTTATCCGTTCGATATGTATTTCCTTTACCAATGATTTATACATTCAATCTACTTTTAAAACGTTGCGACCACAACTTCCGCCTATGCTAGTCATACAAAAGGAAGGATATGAAATAAATGGCGGACAGACAGTAGCCCATTCTTCATTTTTTGAAGAATTCATCTATGTTAAAACTAACAATGCGTTTTCTGTATAAATATTGATCAGGTACGACAAAGGTCAAACATTGGAAGTTGCACATTTCACATGTAATTGAAAAATGCTAAAATAATGGGTTTAACCAAAAATAAACTTCAGTTCTTCCTTTGAAAAATCCTCATGCAAAAACGAACATGAATTTTTGATTTTACATTTTTGACACCTCAGACAAAACGCTGCAGTCAGAAAAAACTTTTTTTACAATTTTTTCAGTATTTTTTGTAGAAAAATAATATTTCCATTCTTTGTCGATTATTTTTTTTACAATTCTAACCAGCTGTCAGAAACGACAAGTACATGTATCTCTTGTTTGTTAATGTCTTTGTATACTGTATTGTCATAGGTTTGTATTATTGTCTCTATTGTCATACCACTGTCTCAGGACGTGAGCATTATGTGTGATGATGAATAAACTCTGCTTTTCAATAGACCGACACACTGAGTCTGATTTCGTTTAATGTTTTAACTCAGGAAAGCAGAAGACCGCAGGAAATATGCAACTTTTTCCTGGCACAGAATTCTTATTCAGGGTCGACCAACTTTGCTTCGCTCTTACTGCAAAATGATGCGTAGTTAGCAGTAAAGCAGCAAATACTTATATTAATGTCCTTGGTTTGACCCGACCGGAGATAGCACCAACAACCTCTCCTATCTATGAATAGTATATTTGTAGAATATTTTTTCAGTTTGTCTTATAGTGTAGATCTTTGTCCATTATTTAAGGTCTGATCAAAACCTGTTGATATTGAATTAAATGCGATTTTGACTGAAATGAATATCTGTTACATGCATTGAAAGTTATCATCACCATTTTTTTAGTTTCAGCAAATAAGTTTAGATAAGATGTACTATGAGGTTTTGATGCCTTACCAAAGACACACAGGCTCTTGTGAACAAGTGTCTGTGCAATAACAGCAACTTTATGCTTTCCCTACTAGGAAAAATTGATGAAAGCAAATCTGTCTAAAAGTCAAGGACAGTTGTTATGAAAAAATACTGATTTGATTTGTATGTTGTGGATTACGTGAATTTCATATTTATCATGGAATTGCTTTTTCTCCATTGTAGATAATTCGATTGTCAAAAAATAGACTTTTTAGTTGTCTTTTGAATTCTTACAGGTTTTGGTACAGATTCGATTGGCGGTTATTACCTTTATTAATTTAAGCTTCGTGTAACTCATTTGTTTGTTGTTTGTCCGTTTTATAATTAATGTTCATGAATATGAATTTTGAAATAATATATGAATCAAATTTGTGATTTAATATTTTTCCTGTTGTTTATTTTATATCTAGTTTAAGTGTGGTTATCAGGGATTAAGTTTAATTACATAGTGATGTTGACAAAGAACAAGATGATTTCAGGCTGGCAATTAATCAGGGATAAATAAAAAGTGATTTCAGGCTGGCAATTAATCAGGGATAAATAAAAAGATTTCAGGCTGGCAATTAATCAGGGATAAATAAAAAGATTTCAGGCTGGCAATTAATCATGGATAAATAAAAAGTTTTCAGGCTGGCAATTAATCAGGGATAAATAAAAAGTGTCATGCAGATTATACTTATGCAGCAATTGAAAAAAAATGTTTCATGGAAAAATCAATAATTACAAATATTTTTGAAAGGTGGTCTGGTTTTTCATGGTGGTACAGTTGACATTGACAGACACAATGTAGACAAATGCAGTAATGATTTTATGCCCATTTATATAACCTTATTTATGTAGTCATATGGTGAAGTATATGCGTCATGTAGACAAGAGATCGTGTCATCAATTATTCTAAACAATACACACTATACAACTGACAAATATGTATATGTTTTCGTGCTATTTATTAAGTCTGCTATTGAAATGTTAAGAAAACATGAGTTGGAAAAGATCATGTAAATTGTGGACCGTGTCTTCCTTTATAATTAATATACAAGCATGTTTCTTTATCATCCGATTGGTGATGCGTGCTTTTGTCTTAAAATATTTTTGTATTGTTTTTAAGGGGTTATGGGGTTGTGTCCTCACAACCATGTAAAACCCCCGCCACATACTTTGTGAGCCCGTTCCAAGCCAAGAACCTGTAAAAAGAATTCAAAGATACTAAAAGTGCAGACAGCAATCGTTAAATCAGAAGACATACAAGACTTGGGTAACAAAAAACATGAAAGACGAACATTTTTCGCACAGCACTACACTGAAAACTAAAGCTAGAGTAACACAGTGAATGTTGCTGTTTTTATATGTTTACATTATTTGACCGATAGCTATTTGAATATCATCACATTTTAGTCTGGACCTTTTACAGCTTGTCTTAGGGTGTAGATATATGTCCATTATTGAAGACCTTACGGCAACCCGTAGATATTTGGGTGACTGTCTCACAAACAATTATACCACATCTCTCTTTTCTTTATAAACTCTTAGAGTATATTTTTAAACAATCTTTAATAAAAGTATAACAATACATATTATAAAAATATCATAAAAAGGTCTTGAAATTCAAAAGATCAGATAATTTAATCGGCCTTTACAATAAGGATACACTAAATTATAACACTGTTAACACCAATATAATTAGATATGAAACACAGTCTCGATTTTTACATAAAAATGACTTTTTACAAACATCACCTTTAAAATTTTGTTATTTGCACTCGATTTTTGTCTTTTCTTTTCTAACAATCTTTTTATATATTGCAACAGCTAGTTTAAAGATATTATCATAGTAATTTGATATTAATCAACTCCATGTTTTATCGACTTCATTCCATCAAAATGAAAATATAATTAGAAGAATAACCGATATATTTTGTCTTGTCACATGCAATAAAATTGCCCTAGAAACTATATTTGACTTCATCTTTAATGGAAACAGGCAAGAAATACTGAATACTTGACAGTACAAATTTAACGCCACATCGTCTTGATTTATTCGAGCAAACTAACGTTATAAATCCTCATATTTAATATTTTAAAACAAAATTTCCAAATTGGATCGTAAGAAGTACAATAATACACTATGAAGTGTTGAGAAAACAATTTGACAAAGATACAGTTTTGTATTTTGATGTTGAAGACTGTAGTGACCATGGGTGACAATTTACAAATATATCAATTTCATCTCTTTTGATGATATCAAATAAAATGGATCACATTGTTTACGTAAAATATAAAACAAATCTTCGTTTGCTGTTGATTTATTCATCATCCCGTCCTAAAAACTGGACGCCAGGTGGCAGTCCACCGTTACCGTTTCCGTCACTATCATCATCTAAACCTCCTCTTGATGTAACTCGGCCACGTCTAGAAGGCGCCGGACGACTCAATCGTCTTATTACGTTAGAAGCTCTCCTAGCCCAAAACCAACCGTCATCGTCATCGTCTGAATCATCCCAATCTCGTCCTTCGGAAAGTCTAGGATTATTAACTTTCCCATTAGATTCCCTAGGATCTTCGTAACTATCACTTTCCCACAAATCATTTTCATCGCTTGACCAATCGTCATTACTACCTCTTCTGTTATTGTCTTTGTTGCCGTTCCAACCTTCATTGTTTCCTCTCCTGTCATCGTCTTCATCGCTGTACCAGTCACTGCTGTCATCGTCAAATCTGTCTTTTCTTTCGTTGGCATTGCCATTGACGACGTTATTGTTATTGTTATTGCCAGTTCCTCTTCTGCCATCACTTTCATCACTGGACCAATCACTGTCCCAGCCGTAGTCTGAATCATCCCCACCTTGACGACCACCTCTACGATTTCCGTCACTCTCATCACTAAACCTATCGTTACGAACCATATTTGGTCTTATAAGATTTCGTGGTGGGGCATTGTCACTGTCATCATCAAATCGACGTCTTTCCGGTAGACCCGGTCGTCTTGGGGAAATCCTATTGTCATTAACATCACTGTCCCAATCGTCATCCCAGTCGTCACTATCGCTCTCTCGTTCAAAAACTGCTCTCCGTGGAGGTAAATCGCCATTATTTTCATTATTATTATTATTATTATTGTTAATGTTCATATTATTGTTTCCTCTGCCATTTCTTTCAAAGCTATCGCTATCATCATAATATTCCCAGCTATCACTATCCCAGTCAGAATCCCCTCTTCTGTTTATCCTATTTCCGGAGACGACCGGACGTCGTCGGTAATTCTTTGATTCCCAGCTGTCAGAATCCCATCCCTTTCCTCTTCCTCTATTTGGTCTCCATCTATGGTCTGAGCTATCTGAGCTATCTGAATCGAAACCCCAACTATCACTATCGTCATCCCAGCCTGGTCGTGGAGGTCTAGCAGTTGTTATTACTGGTGGGTCACCAGTTACAGGTGGTTGTGCAGTAGTCCCCACAGGTGGCACGGTAGAAGGCCCAGTAGGAGGACCACCAGTAGGGCCCGTAGGAGGACCTGTAGGAGTAGGGTCTGTGACGCCTGGTGAACCTGTAGTAGTAAATTGGCCTGGAAAAGAAAATCATTTATTCACTTACTGTGTTAGAACACTATTAATTCATCACTGTGTTAGAATACTATTTATTCAATCACTGTGTTAGAAAACTTTTTATTCAATCACTGTGTTAGAACACTATTTATTCAATCACTGTGTTAAAAAACTTTTTATTCAATCACTGTGTTAGAATACTATTTATTCACCACTGTAATAGGTATCTTGAACTAAAACATAATATATAAATAAATGATTAGGTCTCGAGAAGTAATAGAGATATCCTAAAGATAAATGTACCGATAACGTAATAGACTCAGATGTACATTAAAGTGTGTCGCCTTTAAACAAATTTGTCGACAAAATAACACACCAGCTCTTGATTTGAGTATTACTGATAATATCTGAAGTTTACAGTGTGCCAGCCAATCGGCAATTAAGTTTGATTACCTCAAGACTACTTACAAAACTCTATATCCATACTAGTTAAGAGGGATGTCCTCAATTTCCTCAATTACGTTTGCCCTCGATAAGTGAGCAAATTAATGTCATTTTGGAATTTATCAAAATAGAAATAGACTAGCGCAGTAATTTTGTTAGACAGAGTTTCTTTGGGCTAGAATTAACATTTTTGTTTTTTTTCTTTTATTGACCAACATTTCATGTTTTATTTTTTGTGTTTGTAGTCTATCACCATTACAAAAATGATACTCATTGTGTTTGTAGTCTATCACCATTACAAGAATGATACTCATTGTGTTTGTAGTCTATCACCATTACAAAAATGATACTCATTAACATCCACATTTATAGATAAAATCTGACTTTGTTTGGCTTTTATCATATGTGAAAAGACACTTTATGCCAAAAAGTAAGATAACGTATAATAATCGCTTCCAGTTGTGTCGGACGAATGAGTACGTCAACATTATTCATTGATTAAAAAAAGGATTGAAGTCATCAATAAGTCACATATTGTCTAAATGAATCTAAAGAAATATTAATTTTCCAATATCAAAACTGCAACAGAACAATGTTAACAGGGGAAATTATCATTTGTTCTATTACTAAATATGTTAATTATGGAAATTACATCAGTAGATATCTACAATGTCGACTTATTTGTAATCTGTCAGTGAGTGTTAGCGTACTGAGCATGCACCATATTCTCTTTTGATATTCCCACTCTGAATTGTCTTTGAAAAGAAATGTCTTTTTCTGTTTATATTTAAAAGATTATGGAAATGTTCAAAATGAAATCTGATAGGTAGTAGGCTAGGGTATCTGGAAATCTGATTAGGCGGTCTGGATACCTAGAAATCAGATAATTAGGAGGTTTTGGTACCTTGAAATCTGAGGAGAAGGTTTAAGTAACTGGGAATCTGACGAGGATTAGGTTTGGGTGCATGGAAATCTGAAAAGGAGAAGATTTTGGGTAACTGGAAATCTGATGAGCAGGATGTTTGGGTAACTGGAAATCTGATTAGGATGAGGTTTGGGTAAATAGAAATCTCATAAGAAGGAGGTTTGTGTACCTGTAAAAATAATAAGGAGGATGTTTGTGTACCAGAAAAACTAATGAAGAGGAGGTTTGGGTACCTGGAAATCCGATGAGCAGGATGTTTGGGTAACTGAAAATCTGATGAGGATGAGGTTTGGGTAAATGGAAATCTCATAAGAAGGAGGTTTGTGTAACTGTAAAACTAATGAAGAGGAGGTTTGGGTACCTGGAAATCTAATAAGGAGGATGTTTGTGTACCTATGAAACTAATAAAAAGGAGGTTTAGGTACTTGAAAATCTGATTAAGGAGGGTTTGGGTACCTAGAAATTGATGTGGAGAAGGTTAACACTTTATTAAAATAGAAAAATTTCGGAAAACTTTTTGTGATGTGAATGTTTGACCTCACAATATTCTATGCTTGTACCAGGTCAGGCTTTCCTTGTAGTATTTGTTTATTTTACTGTTTCTGTAACCCTAGTATTAACACTTATGATTTTATAGTATGGGAAAAGAGGACCTATGTGTTTGACATCACTATCACCAGTATCAATCCTGTGACGAGCTGTTTGATATAGTATGGCATAGAGAGGTGACAAGTTTTCAGTTTAAGACAAGGCTATTGCAACATCTTCACAGACTTGTAAAGAAATGAAAAACATAAAAATAAAAGCCACCATTAACCAATTTTAACCAAAAAAGGTAATACATCTACACACAAATACCAACATATCTTTGGATTTTGTTTCTACAGTTTTTGTACCGTTTGCACAACATGCGTAATAAATTCATCCATAAACGACCAAAATTTGCAATTGCATCCTTACGTTCTCTTGATGTACTTCCTCTAACCTGATTTGACATGAGCTACATGGCGGGTGTCCTGCAGGAAGCAGAGACTGCT
>JAULBM010019781.1:0-11403 GCA_032357055.1 Geukensia granosissima | reverse complement strand
TGACCAAAAAAAAAGAAGAAAAGACGAGACTGTAAGTAACGGGTGCCTGATGCCGGTATTTTGACAAGAACGACAGATGACATTAATACCCATGATATTCCTTGTACATAGACAAATATACTAGTATGCAAAGTATTCGTGCTATATCTGTGTGTTTTTGCCAAATATATGGTTCACATTTCATCATTCAAAACCTCTGGATTACAGACTGTTACAAACTTGTGGTAATAAGAATTAATTGCCCTTATCGGATTATAACACTTAAAATAATTGCCTAAATCCAATAAACATTGCTAAATAAATTAACTACTTTGCAAACAGAAAGAAAAATACAAATGATCATAAAAAGTTTAAGTAATAAAATGTGATAAATGAGTCATTAAGTATATTGATTTTGATTAAGTTTATAAGTTATAAGTTTAAATAATCTCACATGGCTTCCCTTAGATTAATTGAACTGAATGAAGACACTTTGGTCAAATCAAGCTAATAACAAGTGTACAGTAAACTGTAATAATCACAAGATCTTAAATTAAGTACAGGTGTATGGCTTCTCTCAAAGATACAACCATCATGATTGACTATTAAAAATTTTCAATTTCTCAGACAATGCAAAAAGCAAAGAAAACATTACAACAAACTAAAGCCAAATTATTTTCAAATTCTGGAAATTGTTATACAAACACAAATACCAAATGTAAACATCAAACACTTTAACCAGATAAGACAATTAAAACAAACTATCAACGAAAATTATTAGTTTCAGGAATAGAAAAAGCTTATTTTAGTAATATGTGTCTAATTAAATATTTGTTTTCTTTATTAACATAAATAATATGAGATTCTGTGGCATTCTGTTGTATTCTGTGGTGTTCTGCGGTATTCTGTGGTAAAAAGACGTACCGTGTGCATATTCTGTTTAAAATAAGTCAGATTCATTTTTCTTTTTGGTAATTATTTTCAAGTTTCAATTTCTTATGCATATAAATAAAATGAATGAGCGGCAAGCGAGTTTCCCAAATAGGGTTATGTGCATTGAAGTCGCCCATTAAAATATATGGGGAAGGCAGCTGATCAGTCAAGTTTTTAAGACTGTTGAATGTAATAGACAGAACATAGTGTTATTGTTTTGTCAAATGAAATGCGAATTGCAACTGCCTGAATGTCCCTTTGCATGTCAATTTTACTATCATTTTTTAACGAAAATTGAAGAGCCGCTTTTAGCTCTATCATCCTCAGGTACATATGTAGAATACAAAGAATAATTCAAAGACTGATCTGATCACTTTCTTTTAAATGACACTCTTGCAAACAAAAAGCAACAGGAAGAAATGCCTGCACTAGTAAAGATATTTCAATGAAGTTAATTTTAAGACCTCGGCAATTCCACTGAATAATATGACTGATTGTGGAGGAGCACGGATGGGGGATATTTTCTCGTTTCGCCGCTCATCGGTGCCGGGAGAGCAACTCATAAATCTTCCTCCTTGAGTCCTGGTTTTCTGACGACTTCTTTCATGGGGAGTGCTGTTTGCCTCCAAGGGATCTCGCAAAACAGTCTCCTTGAAGTCATTTGAGGAGGTCTCATCACCTCTTTGTCATTAGCATCTTAATTCCGCTTATAGGGCATTAAAACTATTTTGATTGATCAAAGATCGTTCGGCTTTTGGTAACCGATTTGAAATTGCTTTATTTTTGGCTTTGTTGTCGGCAGAAGCTGAACGAGATTTTGTGATGATTTTTGTTTTTCAGAAGTTTTTAAGGTTGTTGGTTTTGAATGAGAATTAGTTGGCTGACTATTTTTGAAGTGGAACATGAAGCAGCTTAATTTAGACGATGTATTTTGAATGCGATGTTGGCCGAAATGTTCGCGCATTCGCCTTTCTACATCAGAGTTAGCGTATATATCGGCAATCTCAAAATGGTTTAAGGTTGAGAATTACCAGTTGTCTGAGAGCGGCTTGATGTCGAGGCAGTTTTTTTGGCAGATGGTTTTTTAGACGGATTAAATTCAGACAAAGGAATAGGAAGTTCAATGCCATTTGGCCAAGTAAATACCGTTTGCGTTTCAAAACGTCTTAAAGTCGACAGACCTTTCACTTTGCTGGCATATGAATCGGTTTGTGGTGATTGGTTGGAAGATGAAAAATCTCGTAGAGCTTCTTGATAACTAATTTCAGGATTTCGTGTTTTTTTTTAAGTATTCACAATTTATTGAATTTGCCATATCGTTTGATCCTCGATTGGCGCATTTAATTTTCCGTCACATTCGAAACTGGAGTGAACCTCGGCAGAACATTTGACACATTTCTCGGTACCTCTGCAAGAACTCTTGCCGTGCCAAAACTTCTGACATTTGAAGCAACGGGTTGGGTTCCGTACATACATGTCAACTTTGATTTGTAGGGACCCAGGTAAATGTGACTTGGCACAGCAGAATGTTCAAAAGTAAGAAGATAAGTGTTTAGTTTTATTGTTTTTTCCTACAGATTTTTTAATAAACCTTTTAACCTTTGTAATATTTTGTGATTTTAGTTCTGAACAAATTTCTTCTTCTGACATGCCTTGACAAAAATTAAGAGTTTTTTGAAGTGATGATGAAATTGGAATATCCAGAATTTGTGTAAGAGATAGAAGATTTTTTGATTGCTGTTTTCTGATTCATTCAACCAAAAGACTACCGTTTTTCATTTTTGAGACTTTTTTCAATTAACCTGCCACACTTTGAATTGTCTTTTGAATACCAAATGTAGAAAGTTTCGTTAGAGGTACCGGCGTTAAACTGGTCAGAACAATAAATTTAGAAAAGGTGTCTGAATTTTTGTTTACAATTTTGGTTGGAATAGCACTAGCTTCATCGTCACTTGATTCATTAAGTTTTCGTTTGTTTGAACTTTTCGATTTATTTTCTTGGGAATCTATGGTGATTTTGTATTGATTCATCGCCTTGTTCCCCGCCCGCCTCGGAGCGACAACCAGGGTGTATACTCGCGGAGAAACTGCAAAAGCGTTCATATTTGCCATGATTCAAAATTCAGAAAGAAAATTGAAACATAGAAGACAGACACTCCTAAGTTCTCGAAAGTACAAGGGATACAAGAACATTTTACTTACATAGAGTAGTTCACAAAGATGCAAGCTTCGTGCCAGGGGTTACCTAGCGAAACAACCGTCCGAAATATCATTTAAACGATTGATCCTCGCAACGGCCTTCTACAGGGTTCCAAAAGAAGGAAAAACACATTAATTATATCAGTAACATTTAACATTGAGCATTTCTAGAACTGATAAGGATATAGGTTGGAATTCAAACTGAACTTCAGAATTTTATGAGAGGATAGAAAATAGACTAAACAATGGATTGGAAACAAGTTTTGAAAAAAAACCACTTTAATTTAGAACAAAGTAGGGCTTGGCATGAACAGCCGATTGATCGACACGGGCCTAGTCGACCTCCCGTCTAGCTCAACTCTGGGACAGCTCAGCTTCGGTTCCATACATGTATATATAGTGTGCACCCACGGATATCCCATCAGTTTGCTTCATGAAAGCACAAAGTCACAAAATTGTATCTCCGTACTTCCGTGTAATGGAGCCTGGAGGTCGTCATCCGATACCCATAGATACACATACACATGCAGGCATAAATCACATTTCCGGAGAAATGCGGCCCTTCACCTCGCAGGAACCCGTCATCAAACGACACGGGTCGTACCACACGGCAAACATGGCGGTCACAGTTTTGGCTACTATTATACTCCGGGTGCCTACCAGGGGTCCAGTGTCCCAGGACAAAGTGCTTGTGCCTATTCTACCCCCGGCACACCCTCTGGGAGCGGGTTTTTCAAATTCAATAATTTTTTTTAACTTCATGAATTTGGCAATGACAATTTATTTAAATTTCTTGACTCATTTTATTTAAATTAAGTTACGACTTGTTCTGATATCCAGCGGTCAATTTTAAAAGATTTAAAAATATATTTATTTATTGGCAGTTGAGTTCCTGATCCAATTTCATTTTGTATTGGGTTAATAACTCTGGTGACTGTCAATTAGTTATCAAAAGAAAAAATGTGTCAAATTTAACATCTTTCTTCAAATATTAACTAATTTTTCGATCATCAAATTGTATAATTCTCTTAATCACACTGAGTAATGCTTTGACTGCAATTTTTTTTAAAAGTTAATGTGTTTAGCTATAAGTAATCGAATAATTTAATGATTTCATATTCAAATACATGTTTAAAACAATTTCTCATTAGATTTATTATTTTGTATCGTTTTAGGTGTAACAAGGGAGGTCTATCGTTCAGCTATCAGACAAAAGAGAGACATTACATTCATCTGCGCCGACTGTATGCCACAGAGCAACCCTGGTTTACTTGAAGCCAACAGCACTGCCGTTCATCATAATCCTGGTGCCACTACACTGTACCAGCAACCAGACGAATCTATAGATATCAATCTTGTTTCCTTCAAGAAGAGCAACCTGGCCTTTTATGTAATTGTTACCCTGCTGCGCCAGGAAGCGAAAGTCCTACCAGCACGGATGAAAATGGTGTCTGAGGGGAAGCTACACAGAAACCAAACAAAGAAGACCAAGCAGCAATTCTCACTATGGGTCTTACATACCAGTGGACAACTGAGTTTCAATTCCCTGTTGAAAAAATGAAAAAAGAAATGTTCTAAATTGTAACGACCGGTCTAAATTATAGTTATTTCCAATACTGATATGGTTGTGACTATAGTTTAGTGCTTTGTTTTTTAAAATTGAAATGCTTTTCATGTTTTAAGGGACTAGTGCTTTGTTTTTATTATTGAACTGTTCTTCATGTTTAAGTTCCTGATTGTTGATTCATTATATATTGCTAAATTTTAAAATAAATAGTAGCTATCATGCTTAAAACTTCTTTATGTCATTCGACAAACACACCAACTGAAATAAACCACAATAAAAAGGAACATAATCAAACAAACAAAAATGTGCTGAAATTCATACATATGAGTGTAAAATTTGGCAAACATGATCATTCCACATGGGGCGAGTTCTCCAACAATTATGTGTATCAAGTAGTCTTCACGTTGCACTATATTTTGGGCGACTTCTCCAATAATATTTTTCATTTGGGGCGACCTCTACAAAGATTTTTTTCATTTGGGGCGACTTCTCCTAAAATGTTTGTCTTTTGGGGCGACCTATCCGAGGGCGAGTTCTTCACGGCGCAACTTCTCTAAACATCCTTCCGAAAATAGTTCGCTAAAGCGTAGTAAACCAGAGAAATACTAACCTCACAAACAAATCAGTTTAATGCACAGATAATTTGTAAAATTGCATAATCTATACTGTAGCTGCGCATTGTCGCCTGCAAGCAGCAATCTAATCACATCGGCAATATCCGTCATAAAATCCGGTAAAGAAGCCTCTGACCGAAGAAGTAGCCATTAATCGCGGCCTTATTGATTACTGGCTGAAACTTTGATCAGTAGATTTATAATACATAACAGAAAAACAGAGGTGTAATGATTTAAGAAAATAACCTTTTGTTGAATTTAGTTCAGTAATGAAGCATACAGAATGTTAAAAAAAAACGGCTCAAACAGGCATACCAGCTGTGTACGCCCGCTCTTGTTATGATGACCTCAGATATCCCATTGTGACGTTTCATTTTACAGTCCGTTCAGATTGCAATGAATGTAGTTGAAAACAAGAATAAAAAGTGTTTAGAGTTGTTGAAAGTTAATTTTCAAATTCTTTTTACTTCGTTTTCCTACCACACCAGAAGATCTATGGCTGGGTATTCAGAACTATATCTCGTGCAAATGGACATCTGCATATGTAAACAGTCTGACCGCATCATATTTGGCCTGATAACCGGGCTATATTCATACCACTTCTGTCCGAGGCTACGATTACGAAGAAAGTCGGAATTAGCCGAGCGTGATCCGATTGAGCTAGCAGGTAGCGGAAGCATAAAGTATCAAAACCAACTTCGAGAAAGAGATGAAACAAATTCGTTGAAATGGCAAACACAAGTGGTCCGCAACATCAACGTTGCTGCCGTAATAAGTTTTTATGAATTTTTATACATTTGCAACAAAATATAAGTTTGCCAATATTGAATGATGGTTCATTTTGATGTGCTGTATATGCGCATGTTAAAATTTTAAAGTATAAGAATAGGATAAGTATAAGAATATTTTATTATCAATTATGGCCCCACGAGGGGCAAACAATTTACATACAATAATTGAAATGATTTGAGGCATACAAACAAGGTTTACACATATATTGAAAATTTGTTATGGACAGGTTCAGAGCCAACTACCAGCATACCCTTACCAAACTTAAGAGTTTGCTGCAAAGTAACAGCAAATTTGCTGCAATCAAATCAGTTCATCACAACACTTTATTAAAACTTCACTGCACTTTTCCGTTATTGGCAAACTAGCAGTGAACTTCTGGTAAACTAAAAATTCTGCATACTCTTTGCTGAAAGTTTGCTGCAAATTTATCAGAACTTTGTTGGTATTAAGGAAAACTTTACCACAGGTTTGTCAGAAACCTCCAGATTTTGCCAAAAGTTTACCAGAATCAATCTTTGTATTAATAGAAAATAAAACTTTGCAATAACTTCACCATAACAACTGAGCATGCCCCAATAAAAGATCTCCTGTCTGAAGGTCAAATTTGAAAATGGTGGGAGGGAAATATGTGTGATTATAAGCACAGCATTCAAAGTTACAGCATTTGAAGAAATGGAATATGTTCAATTGATTCTTATGATATGTAAGTAATTTATCATGTATTATGCAAAACAAAATTGAATGATTTTCTTTAGTGGATTCAACAAACGTGTTAACTTTATGATTTGATGTGTTCGTTGTTTAATCAATTTTATCCTACTATATACAATGTTTAGGATTGTATGTTGTAGTCATCTTTTTAATGCAAAATTTGAAAAAAAGTGTTATATCATGTTTTATATTTAAACAAATTAATTACAGTGATTTATTAATTAACTAATTATATATAGATAAAAATTCTGTCAATTTACATCAGTATACTAGCAATTGCACTGTGATAAATATCTAGCATTTCCAATGCTTTAAGCTAAAAAATACTTGCGTGTAATGAAATTCAGTACAAATAAGTCAGTCAAGGTCAGTCATTGTCTATTTTTGAAAGTATGTCAAGGACAGTTCACCCCAAGTTTGCCACATCCAAGTGCACTGAACAACCCTCTTACAGTTCACCAGAAGTTTGCCAGAAAAGTTTTTGGAAAAATTGCTGCAAAGTTATCTAATTTGCATACGAAAACTGATTTTGCAGTATATTTGCAGCAAACTTTTGTTATAAAGTGTTCACCAAAAGTTTGCCAGAAACTTCGCAACAGAATAGAAATTAATTGTTTGTCAGAAATTCATTTGCATAAATTTACATACGAAAAATGAATTTGCTGCAACTTTTCCGCTAACAGTTACCGCCAAAGTGCGGGAAAATTACTGAAAGTTTGCAGCAACAGTTTGCCAGAGAACATTTATTTTGGTAAGGGCACAGCCTCAAAGCAATAATGCCTATTAAGATAAATATAGCATAACAAAGTTGATAATTCAAAGATATACATATCTTTAGTATGATAAGCTCTTAGGTAGAAACATTCTTCAATATAAGTACCTAGATCTTTCATAATTTGTTCATTCTCATTTGTTAATATCCAAATAAATTTTTATGGTGACACCGTCAATATTTCTAAAATTTGGACAAATATTAATTATCTAGTCAAAGAAATCCCTTCTAATATTCTTATATAATGGACACTCTGTTACAAAATGTTTCTCATCTTCAATCACCCCTAAAGAACAATTTGTACATTTTCTTTCTGATCTTTCAATAATTTATATATCTACCAATTAACTTCAATATTCAATGAATGTGCACTAATTCTAATTTTATAAATAGACTGTCTAATTTTAAAATTGTTGATGTCTAAGTATTTCTCTTCTCCAAAATGAGTTTTTAAGTAGAAAACATACTATTATTAACTTTTTTACATAGCTGTCAAAGCTTCATATTATTATATACACAATACTAGAATACCATGTACTGATTTTACTAAAATACAAATATTTATTGCACATATAAGCATCATAAGCATCATATACTAAACACTCTTTATAACTTTCTAGCCTATGACAAATTTTTAACATAGATAAAATAACAGAAAATATATAGGATAACGACCAAGATCAGACATGACTGCTACATTTGTAGTTTTTCTATTCACTTCTAAAATATATTTCAAAAATTTCAAATGTGATTGCTCTGTATGGCCATTTGAAAAATCTTTTCTACTCACGGTTTTTTTTTTGCAACTGGCTGAAACTACATCGAACATACCCGAAATTTCACTTCCATAAATTAAAATGGGTTTTATAGTGTGATTATAAAGATGTAAAAATGTTTCTACACTAGGGTTTGCTGAGGATAAACAATATTGTAATTTAAAACATGCTTTCATGGAATTTTTATATATATCATCTTTACACTGATTAAATTTTCCATTGCATGAGACTGTTATCCGTTAATATTTATATGATGAAGCTGTACTAATTAGTGTACCATTAAAATATACGGGGTATTTCAAACAGTTTCTGATTTGTTTTTAAGAGGTTTACATTTAAACACCACTCTGAACAGTATGTATGTAATAAATCCATTCTTTGTTGTAAACCTTCTTGAGTTTATGAAAAAACAACAATGTCATCTGCATAAATCAAACATTCAATTTTAATATTATTAACATTAACTGAAGCTGTAACATTTTCAAAATATATCGGGTAAATCATTCAAAAAAGTTTAAATAAATTTGGACTTAAAACATCTCCTTGCATTACACCAACTTATGAAAAGTTTCAATTACCTTATCATTAATTTTGACACACAATTCACTCTTTCTATACATGTCTTTGATAATTGAATAAAATTGTCCTGCAATACCATAAGAAATTAATTTGTATCTTATCACTGCATGAATGAAAGTATCGAAAGCTTTTCGTAGATCTACAAAGCATGCAAAAAGTTTTCCTCCCTTTGAGTTAATATATTTATCAATTAATGTTTTCAATACAAAAAAATTGATCAAATGTTGTAGCTTTCTTTGAGGCCCCAATTTGATTTTTATTAATAAATTTGTTATCAACCAAAAATGTGTTTAATCTGTTATCAAATACAGTATTGAATAACTTGCCTATACATGAGTTAATTGCAATACCACAATAGTTTTCTGACATACAGTCATCACCTGATTTATATATTGGATATAAATATGCTAAGGACCATTGGACTGCGTACATACCAGCTGAAAATATAAAAAAAGCTTTTCTAGTAACGGTGTGAGAAAGGTTCTACCTGCTTTCAGAATTTCACTGGGGATTCCATCTAGACCTGATGCTTTACCGTTCTGAGATTTTGTATTGCATCAGTTATTTTCTTAGTTGTAATTCTATAATCTAACGGGTTGAATTCCTTTAATGTTTCTATATTATTCAATATATTTTCCAATTCACTAATGCTTTTATTATTAGACCAAAGATTATTGTTAAGATTTTAAAAATAAGAATACCAAGAATCAGGCTTGATTTTTTTAAAGAATAAATTAATTTCCAATATTTTTGGGGTCACTATCCCTTAAAATATCTAAGCTGTCTAAAATAGTCTCAAGAACTCAAATCCAATCAATTCGAAATGGGAAGCCAAATCCGACGGCAGGGACCCATACTAAGTGCTATACTTTTCAAGGCCTTTCCGTATTTTCAGTGTTTTAGAATTTTATCAAATGCAGCAAATTCATTTGTCACCGAATGATACTGCTATTTTTGCAGCAAATATCCGTGATTGTGTTGATTCTGTGCTAGGATTGCGTCCTAGGCTTTCGCAAGATGTGAAATCTCCCAGACCGCAGATTATAGGTACCAAGATGATGCGAACGATTTCAATAATTCAAATTTTGGTAGTCAATATAGAGGCAGAGGAAATTACAATATGAACAGAGGTGGTCGAGGTCATTATAACCGTGGTGGACGTGCATGGATACTACAGACACCGAAGATTAAATGTTATCATTAAACTTAAATTTTAATATAACAATGTAATTAAAGTTCTTTTCCTAAATAAAGAATTGTATCATTTTTGTTCTAGTAAAATGAAAGCATATGTTATAATAATATTGTTCTGTTTAACGTAAAAAGTGCTGGTTTACATATGTTAAAGACTAAAAAGTACACATGTACTAAAAGTTCATTTTAAAAAGAATATCTCTTTAAATTTTTGGTTTAAAAGTTATCTCAAAAGGGAATAAAGGATGGTTCGATAAAGATTATTATTATTAATAACACATTCATATATAGAGATATGTGTGTATTTTTTTTTTGAAAGTGAAAACATTTATCATATACAAATTTCATCTTTTATTAATGCATGTAAAAAGAACGTATGCTTTGGCATTCAATGTAGAGATACGTTCAATAGATAAATATTCAGTAGATAAAACATGAGATATCATACATGTGCTTTTGAATTTTTGATTAATATTTGAATTTAGTTTTGACTACATGTATCATTTATTATGTATATATGCACCTAAGGTATGGGTCAAAGATTTTGTGGTTCCATGGTCACTGTAATGAATAGATAATTTGAGTGTATTGCTTTTTTCATCCGATTTACCAGTCAATCTTAATAATAGGTAAAATTTTAAATATAATTTTGCAATGCAAAAAAGTAATGGTTTCACGAGAGCAAATTTATCCTTCTGTGGGAGGCTTAATATCAAAAACACATAATAAAATTAATGATGAAAAACTTTATTAAAGAAATAAAGGATTATGATATAGTTCTGTCGACAGAGACCCATCTTAAGAAAACTTAAAGTATTTTCCAGTATGAAGGCGGGCGGTCGGTCGTGATTCTTGGTTTCCGGACGATAACTCCAAAAGTTTACATCCGATTCAAATGAAACTTTAGGATATTGTTATACATCAAGCAGGAGAGAACTCTATTGATTTTGGGGAAAATCCATTCAAGGTTAGTTCACAGTCGGAAAAAATACTTAGAATATTTTGTAAAATTAAGGTTTCCGGGTGATAACTCTAAAAGTTTACATCTGATTCAAATGAAACTTTGGGATATTGTTAAATATAAAGCAAGTAAGAATTCTATTGATTTTGGGGAAAATCCATTCAAGGTCAAGGTCACAGTCTCAAAAATACTTTGTAAAAATAAGGGTTCCGGATAATAAATCCAAAAGTTTACATCCGATTCAAATGAAACAATGGGGACCAACTGTGCACCACTTCTTGCCGATTTATTCCTTTATTCGTATGAAGCTGACTTCATACAGAGCC